>JABXWE010010720.1:0-33693 GCA_014611495.1 Limonius californicus | reverse complement strand
TGAACAGCATACAAAAATGTGATTTTTTAAGTAAACTTTGAACTACTCTCACGGGCAAACGGTACATTTTGGTATATAACAAAGTTGGGTCCAATCGACTTCTTTTGACCTCCTGAATACGTGGTAGCTCTATGTCCCAGGAGTTTTGGGACGCCTTGTATATTATACCTATTTGGAAGTAGAAGCAAATATTAATCGGTTTAATATTTTAAAAAATGGAAAACCCAGGTGGAGGAGGCGATGATAAATCGAGGATTGGATGGGGATACCTGGCAAGACAGAGATGAGTGGAGAGCACGGGTGCGAGATATGGCTTAAGCTGTCAAAACTCGTTGCACATATATAATTATACATACATATTGCTATGAATTATCTATTATAAATAAATAAATAAATAGCCCCACGTTGGCTGCGATCATAAATTTATGCTACGTAATATAATTTTTAATTAAATATTAATTAATTATATGAATTTTCTTTACCTCGGCTAGCTCATAAATGAAATTTTTAAATTGGTTACGCCAATAACATTAATTAAAAATACCAGCATATAAACATAATAAATATCTCAGGGTTTTTTAGTTCGTGGCCTCGCTTAATGATAGTAACAAAAATCCAACAATAAAAGTTTACACAAATATAAATATTAAATCAGAGTTGACTTATCTTAATCCAAACTTTTGAAGTATAGTGTACATCAATAATGTTGCCGTTGACTGTACACTCAAATCTCCTGGAATGCACTGTCAGCTTTATCCCGCCAAATTCATCCAGACAGCTCCACTTCTCCCAGAATATCTGACCTTGTTCTCGTACAAACCACCAAATTGAATAATTAAAGTGTAGTGTAACTTTCAGTGAACACTTCCAAATTTTATTATGCTCTTATTACTTGTTGTCGGTAAGTTGTTTATTCTTTAAATTGTGATAATGAATGCACTTTGAATTTCACGTTTTGTTTTAGGTTATGGACGTTGAAATAAAAATACTCAATTTAAACCCATACTACAGGTATAAAAAGCAATTTTAATTTTAAATAACACTTAACACTTAACAATGTTTCAAATTACTTGACAATTATTTACACTTTATAATTTTTATAATTATTAACTTCAAAGATTTTTATTTTTAATAAGATTGAAGCCACGCCTACATTTAAACGAATTTGATCCTTACTAACTTAAAATTTTATTTACAGAGAAACAGAGTCCTTCTGCTTCAAATATATACCAGAAAACAACTAAATTCCCAAAAACATACCAAAATGAACATTTTGCGCAGATTAATTTTTAAAATGGACCAATCAAATTGCTTAAAATCATTGTTTACAAATTCAATTGTTAATTAACATTTTAAATTTACAAAATACAAGAAAAATAAATTATTATTCGAAAAACTAAATTCATATTTATGACCTTCATAAAATTACGATTCTTTTAGTACCAAATATGACAAGATTTCAATTAAAAAAAATTACAATTATTTAAACATTCAAAATTTCCAAAATCTAACAATTAAGGCATAAAATCATGAAAATCATAATCTAAATTTTATAATACAATTAAATATGCAAGAAAACATCCTTCACACATACTAATAATAATTTAAATACCAAAAACAAGATTCTAACCTTGAAAAGTAATAATTTCCCCTAATTTTCCATATTCGTTAATAAATAATCTATTTCAACAAAACAAAAGCGCTTTAACACCTTCCTCAAACAACATATAAACTATTTACAACAATATTAATACTTTAAACTATAAATACAGCTTGTCACATAAATATGTACAAAACATAAATCAACAATAATCAAGTTTTTTATGTTTTAGGGCTCCCTTAGTTGTCCAAAGTACTCAAATTAACATCCCACAGTTCACTACTATGTTTCAACATCATTCTCTACGAAATGTTTACTCACAAGATCAATTTTAAACCAAAAGTAGCAATACACATCACTTCCCGAAGATCATACAAGACCTTATTCACTTATTAAGTATCCCATTATCAATTTTATTTAATACAATCTTTTAAATAGGCTCTGTTACATGATAATGAAATTAATTATAAACAATTTCAGGTAAAAACCATCTTCCAATCATCAAAATAGTATCCTTTTATACATACATAAGGTATTACGAAACCAAAAATTACCTCATATTTAGGTTATCTCATAAAATTAATATATTTTAAGTATAGTCTATAATAATAATATTATATATTATTATAAAAATATTTTGTGGTTTTAAAAGAATTAAATACAGCATATAAAATTGTGTCTGGTTAAACTTACTATGTTGGGCGCCACAAACAAATTAAACTCTTAAACAAGATATCCTTTCTCAAATGGATATTAAACGTATACAAAATAATAAATTGTGTATCCAACACAAGTCAAATATTCTCACAAACCTTTTTTGTTAATCTCAGGGAAGCTGCTATAATTGGTACGTTCTATATACCTTTTCTAACTGGCAACAAACATGCACAACAAAAGAAAACAGTAAAATACAAATTACCATTGATCCAGACAGTATCTAATAAAAATACTGTTATTTGAATAGCGTTTTGTATTTGTTGTTTGCTTCAGCCAAAAGATTCCTATTACTCGTTATCTCTACTCCAAGATAAGCAAAGCTGATTATATGATCAACAATATTCCCATCAAATTCCACTAAGAGGTTCTCCATAAATTACCATAGTTTTAGTATTCACAGTGGATATCTCCATATTGCAGTTTTTGTCTATAAACTATTTTTTTAAATTTTGATAAAAAATATATAGCCATATATAGATATTATTTTCGGTTATACCAGAAGTCATATAATCGTACTGCCATGCCAACATGTTCATATTTGCTATAAGTTTTACATAATAACTCCCATCCTGTAATTGTGTACACTCAAATATAAAGAATATATCTGTTTATTCCTGTTTTATTACTTCATTACATGCCTATAAGACACGCGACAAAACTCTACATCTTCGTAAAACAACCAGTGAATAATCACGAGTTATCCTTTACATTTAAGTGTGGCAAAAATTGAGAAAAGAAAATTTAAAATCATCGGTTTTAAAATAAATGAAAAGCATATGCTATGGAGCGTTACCATTTTACAGTAAAACATGATCCTTTCACGAGTGTATGTAACAAACGATGCACATTTACATGCAATATTATTTTTCAAAGATGCATATCCTACGGAAATATTAATCCCTTTCGTATTGAAGTATGAAATTATTTACTGTTTTTAACACCATTTTTCGTTTTATATAATACAAAAAACACATTATAGTTTACATGTAGCAAAAACCTCTTCAAAATGTAATTTAAACAAATATAGGATTCAAATAACACTGTTGCCACGCAATTAAATAAATTGTAAATACCTATTTTACAGCCTCCTAGATAAGCTAATTTTATAAGGCAGCAGGCATATGACGTTGCGGCTGAAGTGTTTATCAGAACAATATAGAAATTTAGGCTGAAGCTTCGGAGTACGGAATAATGCTAGATCTAAGAGTATATAAAAAGTCATATATCCGACTTTCACTATATTCCCCTTATTTACTAGGATAAAAGAATTAAACTTTAGGTTTTTGTGATATGGACATTGAAGAGCATATCATTCAAGACGGAGCATAATTTTCTTGCACCGCTGACATTTTACGTTTTAGAATCCTCGTAAAACATGCATAGACAGTCAAAAGTACGGCAAAGTTGGAATTAACTATTTCGCTCCTTATTTAAGAATATAAGTTAATTGGTTAAAATTTTGCAAACATTTAGTTTAAATATAAACTTTATTATACAAGATTCCTTGCTGGATTTTGTTTCCAGTTAAATAAATGTTTGAATAAGTATAGCAAGCGCATTTTCAGCGAGACGCTTACTCACTGGAAGATAATATTACGTTATTAATTAATTGCGTAATTTTCTTATTCCTTCGAAACCTATTCTACAAAATTCACTTATGGGTAAATTATATTTGCGGTTTCATCAATGTACTCGTCAGATATACGGATCTGAAGAACTAGTAAGTTAATACCAGGACGGAGACATTTCATGTTAAACATGACCTGACTGAATAAAATTCGACTATATTTTATTCACGTATTAATGTAGCTTTAGTTTTTAGATTTATATGAAAATTTTTTCAAAAAAAGTTTCAATAAAGAGAAAAATAGACTAAACTGTATTCCGTTTTTTAGGAAAAATTTTCGGATGACTAATCAAAGATTGCTAAGATAATGATTTTCAACTAGTCAGGTTTATTTCAACTTACAAATGTCCCTAAGAATTCTAATTTTTAATCGGATATTTCTGCGGATCCTACACCCTTAATGACTGGGTCTTAGGAAATATACCAATGGTTGGAAAGGATTAAGCGCCATCTACATTAAACCGTTAATCCTGTTTTGCTCATACCGATAAATTGCCAGCAATGTTCTGAAACCTTTGATGATATTACAGTAAATTACTTGCACCAAGATTTGCATCATTGGGTATTATATTTAATACTCGCATTCAATGAAAATGTCGGGGGAATAACGGCAGCTAAAATTAATCTAGTGTTAAAGGTCTTAGCAAAGAAGTAAATTTTTTCTGCTCATCAACATGAATCTACGGACTTTGTATGAAGTTAATGGTCTCAAACCACTAGAATAACATTGAAATTGTTTATTTGACTTTTTTGTCAATGTATGTAGCATGATTCGATCTTAAAAGATCCATTAGTTCACAAAATAAGAGACTAAGCTCCACATACAATCCTTATTGTTTTATCGAACCTTAAACCGCCGCCAAGGCTCTTCAAACTAGAGTTTAGCCACTTTCAAAATGACATTATTACGAAAATCATGCGGTATATACTTTAGTATTACATTAACTACTAACTAACCTTATTACTCAACTGCACGATAATGCGCTGGTAAATGAATTTTTCTAACAAGTTTTAGTACGTACTGGTATATCTTCCAGTTTCCGATACTTTACACGTGTGTAATTTGTGTTAAGAGAACGAATCTAGGAAAATAAAGCCGCGGAAGAAAACAGCCGCGGAAAAGAAAGCAGCGGAAGTAAAAAAGCCGCGGAAAAGAAAGCAGCGGCAGAAAAAAAGAGCCGCGGTAAAAAAGCCGACGAAAAAAAATCTAGGGAAAAAAGCCGATGATATACTTAAACTCTCTTCTTCTTCTTCTTCATATAAGCTAATTAGCTTGTTTATTCCAGAGAGTCCCTCCATCTTTTCTGTAGTCTTCCTTCTTCCTCTGGGTCGTAAGTCTCTTGCTATCTTCGAGATTCTGTTGTTTTACATTCTTGATACATGTTGGTTCCATACGTTTCTTCTTACTTGAATCAATTCCCTTATTTTCTGGATATTACATCTTGCTGTGATATCTTCATTTCTTATGTGGTCTCGTTTAGTTACTCGTACTATTTTTCGTAGCGTGTTCTCTGCAGTTTCTAGTATTTGTTTCGTTTTAACTGTATACGTTAGTATTGGCCTTATAATTGACTTGCAGATTTTTTACTTTAGATTCTCTACTTAGATATCTGTTTTGCCATATGGTATTATTTAAACCTGCGCATACTTTAGTTGCTTTTTGTGCTTGATGTACCGCTTCTCTCGTTAGGATCCCATTGCTTGTAATAGTGGTTCCGAAATAATTAAATGACATCGCTTGCTCCACAGTACTTGCATTAATTTTCAACTTACTACTTAAACTAAATACCTGAAACACAGAAAACTATCATTTGTATTTGATCCACTACTAAAAAAGTATAGAATTACTAAAAAATTGTGAAGTTTCATTTTTTAAATCCCATTCCCATTCAAGGGTGCAAAAAACGTGACGGATTAATTCAATTCTAACTCACTCCATAAGCTTAAAAATGGTAAAGGGTCAAATATTATGCAAAGTATCTTAACTTTAACCGGAAATATTTTGAAACGTACATGCATATTTTAAATATTATTATGGGGCACCATTTGGATACCCTGTATAATAACCTGTAATCTACAAAAATAACAACTACTACAATAATTTATATATCTCTTTTTTATATCCGAAAACAAACTATTTATATACACATTAAAATTATAATATTGCTATTTTTTATAATGTTAGTAATCTTATAGTAATATAATCTATTAATTGATACGTAATCTAGTATGGTGATCCTCTGCCGAGAGAAAACGTTCGACGTCACCTTCATATTCCCTGCACAAATTATTTAACTTCTTCTGCATATCTTCATAAACGTTTCTTCTTTTCTTCTTTGCTGCAACACCTAACTTTCTTTGTTCCGTTGAGCCGCAGCGATCTCTAGCGACATTTTTGTTACTAACTTCCAAACTCTTCTCTGTTCGACGGGTTAGGCTAGCCTCCTGCCCGACATATGTGCAAAGAAAGCTTATAGAACCTACTCCATTGTAGGTAATTAACAGGCCATTGGCTTATACACAGAAGAAGAAGAAGAACTACTTTCAAACGGTGGGATGGCTTCGACTAACCAAATTGCAGAATCTATTATTCCATTGCCTGGTTGTATCACCACTATCAAAAGTGCCATTCCTCCCCCTACATCTGGTGGAAGGAATGCCAGTCCATCCATCATCCCGCAGAAATAGTTGAACACTTTATTTTCTTTATAAAGATTTACAAGCCCTAATTTTTGGATTTTACGGAAGGTGCTCCGACTTAGGTGGTAGAAGCATCCCCGGACTGATGTATCCTCTCCTAGCACAACTTTTACAACTTGTATGACCGCTTTTTCGAAATCTAAATACACAACTCGTGGATCGGAGTACAGCTCATGTTCCTCACATTTCTCAAGTATTGTCCTGAGCACATAAATTTACTGGCTTTTGTTTAGCAATAAACAAAAACCCGCTGTAATCAGCAAACAAGTACATACAACTGGGCAAATAGTGATGGTGCTAAAACAAAATTTACATCCAGACACCATTCTTCCGCGTTGGCAAGTAAATTCAAGGCAGCTTCACTGGAGAAAATGAAAACACATTGCATGCTACATTGGGTCCACTATCGCTGAGGAGAAATCTCTCGGGATCGATACCCCCAGTGGTAGTCCAGTCACCTAAATATAGAGAAAATATATATCTTAGTATATTTTAGCTTTATAAAATTGGCTTTTTTTCTACCGGCTTTTTTCCACCGGATTTTGTCCATCGGCTTTTTCTTCACCGGCTTTTTTTCCACCGGCTTTTTTTCCAAGGTTTTTTTTGCGCCTTCCAATAGAACATATAGATATCCAGGTGGCCATCCTCACTGTTAACGATTTCTTTCTGAAATTGATTAAGCTTGAAACCACCCCAGCTTCTTTTAGGAAACATACGAAGATGTGGAAGGTTGTGTTTGTAAACAATATTGGAAGTTTTTAACATCCATTCTAGAAAACAATAAAATAATTCTTGGCTGGTGTACAGTCTTTTGTAGTATATGACTACCCGCTCTATCTAAAAAAAAGCTTTGTTTATGGTTAAACCTGCCAAGTACTAAGAGAGATCCGCAAGAGGGGTGGTTTTACGTATTTTTTTTAATTTGTATCTTTTTTATGATCTGTTGTTTATGAACAATAAGTAAATGTTGTAATGAAAACCTAAACTAACTACATACTTGCTGAAACAGTCTATTGATACTTCTCTTACTAGTGCACCATGTGCACCTACTGTCGAGAGGCATACCCAACGCAACATTTGGAGAAACTAAAGCAAACTGGTAAGTGTGTTCAAAAGTATTGCGCCACAATAGTGAAAGTGTGATGTTTAATCGCTGAATATAAGCTGATGTTTACCTAGATATTTGCTGCCTGTAAGGCAGTGTACATGAGCTGTTGTTAAGTACTGTAGCTGTTGGTATAAGACTGTAGACAATGCAGTACAGTTGGTATTGAAATTACCGTATATAATAAATATTGGAAGCGTTTGCGGCATGTGTTGTTGGAAATCGACAGGATCTACCAATGGTCAAAAGTCAGCGTACCAGCCAATATGTAATCTGGGATGATAATTCAATCGCACCACGACCAGGCTAACCAAGAGTGATAACCAGTGATTTATGCATAAGATTTTGTAGGTGGCTCATGGGAATCCTGTCGCGGTCTGGTAAATACAATGACATGGGTTCGTCCATTGAATGTTGGTAATATTTGTTCACCCATTGCAGGTATAGATACACCCGATGAAAATTACGAAGGTATACTAAGCGAAAATCTCCACAGGCGAGCTACGTGAACCTGCTAGGACTCCACGGAAGGACACTCAACTCTTATAAGTATGATAAGCAAAATGTGCTACTATGCAACCACCCCTGCATTGTTGCATGAGTTCTATGCTTTTCTGGCGTATGATGAAATAAGGCGTATGTGTTACGAGTGCACCCCATATGTTTTCGTAACTGTGATATGGAGGAATCGCAAAACTCCAACCTTGATGGGTGTTTAATTATACATTACCGGTTTAAAAAGCATATCGATGAACGTTTTATAATTGCATATTAATATTCTGTGTTTCTTGAGGTGTCAGAAAATACTATTTCATATTTTAAACGCTAAGAAGCACCACAGTCAAATAATTCATGAATGTTCAAAATTAAAAATTTGCGAATATACAAATAAAGCTGCAAAAGTTTGTAATCATATCTACCTTCAAATTACCAAGGGGAAGCGCTTTACATCACCATGGCTTTAGCATGATGTGCTGTTCCAGTAAATATCACCTATGTCAAATTTAAATGTATTGAAATTCATGCTGATTCGTTCTGTACATGTTTACCAGACATCTCGCTCGCAACAAATTAATTCTGCTGCATACGCTTGTACGTACTTGTTTTAATTTAACAATTGCCAAATGATAAGCAAGCAACATACAATAATGTCAACGCAATTACAAGGAAAGTGCGAATATTTGCACTGGCGTTATTTAACCTCGAAAGGCTGACGCTAGAACGAAGTTTCGGAATTTACTCGTCTATCTATGTATTCATTACATGAACTTGTCTGCGTTAATTGAAACTTGTCGCTTCAGCTTTGAACGTTTGGTAATATTTGAATGAAATTGTCGAACTAATTAAAAGTATTTTGTTACTGGTAACTATCTCCGTAGGTTTGCTATACTGTACATTGAAGTGTTCTTGGTACGATTATATTATTAAAGACAATTTTACTACATTTTATGTATATTAATTAATCTAAAGGCATTTGTTAAACAAGTCAATAAACTACAAACGTTACATAAATCTGACAAAAATTTATTGTTATTAAATGAAATTTAGTTAATTGGTTCTTGCCTTATTTCTCTCAAATTTATAATAATCAGTAAGTAACTATGCAATTGATTATTTCATCGAGATGTTTAGTTTTAATTTACTTACTATGTATTTTCGTGTATAATAGTTTATTGTCAAAAGTAATACACTACTAAGTTATAAAAACGGTATCGTTGATATTAGTTCGATCTTGGTTTTAGTCGTCTTTTCAGTTCAGTTTGCTCTTCTAGTACATTTAAAGATGATGTATAACTCTTATACTTTCTTATTTTATAAATATATGCCTATGAAACCCCGACAAAATACACAAAATTAACAATTTTAAAAATTAGGTGTCGTATAGTCCCTTTTCTAGAGATTGTTATCCTATTAGTAGTACTTCCTATTATGTCGATATTTAAAATATCCTGTAATATTATGGCCGATTGGAATTATTTTGTTTTTAAGTATAACAATATATATTCTAGCCGTTTCTTGAAATTTGTATCCACAAGCGGCGTATGACAGTATTTCTATTGGAAAGCTATTCAAGGTGTTAGATGAATCCCCCATAAATATAACAATAACAAAAGCAATAAAAGCACTTTACCAAGTACCTACAAGGGTAAAAATTGGGAAAACATGAACACCCAGCTTCAAAGGAACGAGAGGGCTACGACAGACTGCTGTATGTCCCCAATCTTATTCAATAATCAATCAATAATATTGAGTATACGGGGAAATGTGAAGAAATGATCACCAGAAGAATAAATGAAACAAAAAAAAAAATAACAACAAGAACAAAAATGCATATCTATGAAGCGGTCATGAAGAGCACACTCACATACGGTTGCGAGGTTTGGAAGATTAACAGAAACATGTAGCAAAAACTATTGTCGACTGAAATAGATTTCCTTAGAAGATCGGCAAGGAAATCCAGAACCGAGCATATAAGAAATGAAGAGATATGACGTATTGTTAGTAAGGAAAAAACAGTAATAGAAGAAATACGGCGGAAACAATTAGTATATGGACATACTAATCGCATGGAGGATGACAGACTACCGAAGATAATAATAGAATGGGTACCAAGCCAAAGCAAATGAAGAGGACGCCCTGAAACAGCATGGAGACAGGGTATAATCAAGGCAATGTCGGAAAGAAACCTACAGGAAAGAGATTGGGTGGACAGGAGACATTGGAATCTGGGAAACCAAAGGCGACCACACTCGCTGTGAAACCAGATATATACAGGGTGTCTCAGAAAGAATGGGCCAGCGTTTAGTCATACATTCTTTAGGTTAAAATAAACCGATTAAACTCAATATACCTAGGAAAAAAGTCCTTCCTTAAGAAGTTATAGGGCCTTAAAGTTCAATTTTTTATTCTTTCTTTTTATTGTAATTTCCACAAATCTAAAGATATTTCTTTCAAATTTGGTACACATACTTATCACTATGTAGTACAGTGACAGAACCATTTTCATAAACCAAACCTGACTGTAAGAGGCACTTAACCTACCACTCAAATTTTATATTAGCTCTAACTTTATTATTAGTAGAACATTTTGCAATTTTAGGTTATTTTCTGAAAGAGATTTAATAATTACAAAAATAAGGTACTCTTAGTTGATACGCGTAAAAGCAACCGTTTGCCTTAAAATTCTTGTTCAAGTTTTGGGTTGCCGTTACGACGTGCAATTATCAGGTAGCCATGATCACAAAAACAATGGGTAGTGCTTGTTACTGCAGAAAAAAAAACTTTGCTGTCACAGAAATTTTATTTTTAATTTTTGTTTTGTGTTTACGAAAATGCCGCGACATAACGATTTCTCCAATGCTGAAATGAGAGATATGGTTTGCATTTACGCTCAAAAAATAAAATTTCTATTAGAACAAAGTATTTTATTGACTTAGCATTGTTTTTTTTTCTGTACCAACAAGCACTACCCATTGTTTTTGTGATCATGGCTACCTGATAATTGCACGTCGTAACGACAACCCAAAATTTGGGACAAGCATTTTAAGGCAAACAGTTGCCTCTACGCGTATAAACTAAGAGTACCTTATTTTTGTACTTTTTAATTCTCTTTCAGAAAATAACCTAAAATTGCAAAATGTTCTACTAATAACAAAGTTAGAGCTAATATAAAATTTAAGTGGTAGGTTAAGTGCCTCTTACAGTCAAGTCTGGTTTATGGACCCTTCCTGGATGTTTTGGTCAAAAAGAAATCGGACGGAAACCTGGGCCACACGGTGTACCGGAAACCTACTCATACAGACCGCTATCAATCCGGAGTCACACCACCATCCGGCACAACTTCGATCAGTGGTTAAAACCCTGGTCACCCGTTCTAAAAAGACTCGCAGACTCACAAAACATAGACCAAGAAATGAAGAAACTTCGAAAAGCCCTACGACAAAATGGCTTCAAGAATCAAACTATCAATGATGCACTTAAACCCAGCCGAGCGAAGTCACAGGATGAAAAGAAAAACCTACATCCAAAGCCCACTTGCCATACGTCAAAGGAACTACAGACAGAATCTCTAGATTCTACGAAGGCACAATGTGGAAACTACATTCACAACAAACAGAAAGAACAGCTCCATTCTACGAAACCCCAAAACAAGGATACCCCTGGAGAATCACTGTGTCTATGAAATTCCCTGCCAGGACTGCGATCAAACATACATAGATCAAACGAATAGACGAGTCAATGTGAGAAAAGAAGAACACGAAAATGCCGTACGAAAGAACGAGAAGACTTCATCACTGGCACAACACGTAAGCACATCATCTCACAAAATTGCTTTCGAAAACACCAAAGTACTGGCCAACATAGGACACCTGAAATCAAGAATAATAAGGGAAGCAATAGAAATCGAGAAACACCCAAGAAACCTAAATTCTCGTGATGACACCCAAACACTACCAACCGCTTGGAAACCAATTCTCGTCAAAAAACAAATACACTACAGAAACCAGCAAGAAAACAGAAAACCACCTCAACAAAATCAGAACGTTCCAGCCATAGCCGGTCCCGTCACACGCAACCGAGCGCGAAATCAACAAAGCGCAACCACACGGAACGGCCAAGAAGTATATGTAGCTCCAGCAGAAACGAACGTCAACAGTCGTATTACAAGAAGCATCAGCAGAAAGTTATCCGACAAGACCTGAAGATGGCAAATGTGACTTTGCCGAAACGTCGTCAAGCCCGGTCCGTCCCAGGACCAAGAAGTTGCAACGCGGAATAATTCCTGGAAACCAACCACAGCATATATATAAAAATACTGTCGTACAGTCGTATTACAAGAAGCATCAGCAGAAAGTTATCCGACAAGACCTGAAGATGGCAAATGTGACTTTTCCGAAACGTCGTCAAGACAACCAGCCCGGTCCGTCCCAGGACCAAGAAGTTGCTACGCGGAAGAATTCCTGGAAACCAACCACAGCATATATATATATATATATATATATATATATATATATATATTGTTATGATAAATATATGAGCAGGCCATGGAGGTACCATCGCTGCACAGCATGCAAGTATAAGAGCATACATTATTTATGCAGCTCTTTACTAGGTATTTATGTATTTATAAATTTGTAAAATGTTTGTCTTATTGGAGGTGGCTTTGGAATCATTAGATTTGCAGTAACAACGTGAACGCATAACACGTGATAAGAGAGTGAACTCCAATAGGATAAATATCATAAATGAGAGGGTTGTTAGGGTAATAGATAAACAAGGGTGAAAAATAATTATTCAAATTCTAATATTTGAATCAGGCGGAGGTGTGATCGGGCTTCACCCAGAAAATCACACCCGAGCAAGCAAATTATATTAAATTCACATACAACTATTCATATTTGGCGTTTAACGTTTTGGTCGATGTAATATTTGTTCAATTAAATGAAGTTATGGAATTGGCTGTTTTATTGAAGTGCATGAGTATATTCTGAAGTATAGAAACATAAAAGGAAGCCACGAAACCCTGAGATAAGAAGTTAAAGCCGAGGTATTACTGCAAGGTGAGAGATCATTGATTTATGAGTTGAAAACCACTAGTACAATTACCGAAGGGAGCTGTACATAGCAACTTTTTGACGCATTCAACGTGGGGCTGTAATTATAATGGTGCTGGTGATTTAAAACATAGTAACATTTTGATGTCCGGAGGTGGGCAAGATAATTTTTGGCATTGTCAACGTGTGATAGCATAACTGTTGGACGTTTGAGACGTGGGGTGAAAGCAAGCGAGTGTGAGAGGAAAAAAGTGTCACATAGCATTCGTTTCGTATTCATTTGACGTTTAGTTAAATATGGAAACGTCGGAAGATACAATAAGAACCAGGGAAGGTAGAAGAAGGGCTGAAAAGGAGAAGATAGTGACAAAAGCAGACCAGGGAGTAGCAGTACCTGAGAGGGAAGTTGAGGATCGTCCAGGTTATAGTACGAAAGAAGCGGAGAAAGTGGATGTTTCAATGGCACAAATGATTGAGTTGTTAATGAAGAAGATGGATGAAAATAACAAGGAAATGAGTGACAAACTTGATAAAAACAGTGCAAAGTTTGAGGAAAGGGTAGATAAGAGTAACAAGGAAATGAGTGACAAACTTGATAAAAACAGTGCAAAGTTTGAGGAAAGGGTAGATAAGAGTAACAAGGAAATGAGTAACAAACTTGATAAAAACAGTGCAAAGTTTGAGGAAAGGTTAGATAGGAGTGTCAATGAGATGAAGGAGTTAAAGGAGGAGATTCGAGAGAGTGTTAACCGAATGGAGCTTAGATTAAAGGAAGACTTACAGGAAAGAAGTGAAGAGCTCGAGGGAAAGGTTAAAGACTGTTATAATAAATTGGAAGATACGAGCAAGGAAATGCAGGAGAAGATTGAGTACGTGCGTGAAAAGTTAGAAATATCAAGTAAGGAATACACGGATAAGGGGGTGTCGCATCTACGAGCGAAGATCAACGATTTGGAGGGCGTTGTTGAACAAGAGACGGCGAATGTCAAAGGGAAGCTCGAGTTATTGGAGAAACAAGTGACCAGAAACTACGGCGGTGCGGTGCCGAGCATGATGGGGATTGCTCATGTCCAAGAGGTGCCGAAGTTCGACCCAGATCAAGAAAAACACCCGCGGGCATTCATCGTGAGTCTTCGAAGGTATTTGAAGGGTCTTCAGATGCAGGTAGGGAGTAATTATGATGTGTGTTTAGAACAGAATGTTATACGGCGGGCAATGTGTAGTAAAGCAGTGACCTGGTTTTATACGGTGTCAGATGTATGTGACAATTTTGATAGATTTGAGGAATTATTTCTAAGACATTATTGGAGTAATAGTAGTCAAACAGGACTTGATGTGGAACAGGTTTAATCGTAGTAAAGGTATGACTAGGGTAGATTATGCAATACAGCAGTTATTAGCTTTTCAACAATTTGATGAATATAAAGATGCAAGAATAGTAATACCAATTTTAGCAGCTCAATTCGACACAACAGTGTCCGGTGAGGTGATTAAAAATAATGTCACAGAGTGGGAACAATTTTTGAATGTTTTGCATGCATATGACCATATAGAACGACAAGCGTGTTATAAAAGGTTTAACTACTGTCAATTTGACAGTAATGACAAATTTAATAGAAATGTCGGGGGCCGTGACGAATATCGAAGGTACCAAAATCAACATGAACGAAATAGGTATTCCTACATAAATAAATATCGTCCTGCGTATGGGGGTCGAGAATATAATCGAAGAAATGAACAAAGACCGTACGACGGATATAATGACGGGTATGAACGACAGGGCTTCAGGAATATAAGGGAAAACGGAAGCAATGATAAAGTAAATGGAAATTATCGGCGCGAAGAAGAATATGGAGTACGTAATAGTGGTTTGGGCACGCGAACATATGTAAATACGGTAACAATTGAGCCGGAGAAAAAGCAAGAAGAAGTTAAAGGGGTAGGGACGATCTCGTCTCAGGATTTTTAGAAAGCGGTACCATTATCGTTAACCATCTATACTGTCATCCTAAAGAGTTCATTAGTTATCCAGATGGTGGTACGCTACAAACTACATTAATTAAAGACAATTTGTTACATAATTTACCGTTCATAAAGGTTAAGTTGGGTGAACTTGAGTTGCATGCACTGATAGATAGTGGTGCCGAATTTTCTTTAGTAAACGAGGGGGTTGTTAATGGGAACCTTAATGCATTACGGAAACATTTAATACGGGTACGAACTGTGGAGTTAGTCACGGCAAATAAAAAGAAGATTAATTCGGTGTGTAAACAGTTGAATTATGAATTAATTTTGGGTGCTGAAGTAAAGATAAATGCAGAGATGTTAGTTGTTCCGAACATGTCGGTAGATTTAATTATTGGTATGAATATACTAGATGGATATGAAATGATTCTTGATATGGAAAGGAAGGTGTTGACTTGCAAAGGTAAAGAGATTAAGTTATGTATAAAAGAGATAAACGAAGATTGTGGTGCTGAAGCAGAAGTGAATATTAATCAGATAGGGAGAGATATTATGGGGAAATATAATGATGATACTTCGATGAAATATAATGATGATACTACGATGAAATATAAAGATGATACTATGGGAAAATGTAATGATGATGTTACGAAAATATGTAATGATAATATAGGGGTTGGGGGCGACGTATTGAATACTGATATGAAATATAGAAAGATTGTAGAGGAAATGCTTCAGACACATTGTAAGTTGTTAGATGATGAGCCAGGAGGGGCAGTAAGTTATGTACATAGATTGCAAGTTAAAAATGAAGATTCGTTTCATTGTAAAAGTTACCCAGTTCCACATGCGTATAGGGAAAAAGTTAGAATACAGGTTAATGAAATGTTAAGAAAAAAGATAATAGAGCCTTCGTCTACGAGATTCATAAATCCAATTGTGGTAGTAAAGAAAAGTACTAAATGGAAATGGGAGACACAGCAGGAGACGACATTCAATGAATTGAAGAAGAATTTCTGCGGTCCACTATGGCTATACCATCCAGACTACGGAATACCATTTGTACTGCGCACAGACGCATCGGATAACGCTATAGCTGCAGAATTGGTGCAGATGAGTAGATATGTGTTGTGTTAAGATGTTATGTTTTATATTGCTAATGTTAAAGTTTTGGAAGAGTATTCCGAGCGTGTGTTTCCGAAGAACACAGCTCGCAAACTCTTCGAGAATATATATATATAGTGTGTCCCACTGTAGACTGCACCACCCCAGTATTTTGTTTATATATTATCGATTCAAAAAAATTCTTTTTTCTGATTATACCTCTCACTAAACTGTAATTTAAGGGTATGTTACTTTCCCTTCACGGTGAAATGCTAGCCTACTACGATTTAAAATAAACAGCAAAATTGAAGAAGTCGTATTAGGGATTTTTTACAACAAAATTTTGTTAATAAAAGTTGTTCAGAATCGTTCAAATAAGCTGAATCCAAAATTTCACTGCAAACAAAAAATTTTCAATATTTTTTGATTCTGAACAACTTTTATTAACAAAATTTTGCTGTAAAAAAATCCCTAATACGACTTCTTCAATCCAAAATTTCATTAGAAACAAAAAATACTGAAATGTTTTAGAAAAAAAAATTTTCAATGTTTTTTGTTTGTAATGAAATTTTGGATTTAGCTTATTTGAACGATTCTGAACAACTTTTATTAACAAAATTTTGTTGTAAAAAATCCCTAATACGACTTCTTCAATTTTTCTGTTTATTTTAAATCGTAGTAGGCTAGCATTTCACCGTGAAGGGAAAGTAACATACCCTTAAATTACAGTTTAGTGAGAGGTATAATCAGAAAAAAGAAATTTTTTGAATCGATAATATATAAACAAAACACTGGGGTGGTGCAGTCTACAGTGAGACGCACTGTATATATTTTGTTTCATATGAAATGCACCGCCCATTAAAAATAAAGCTGCGGGTTTGAAACTTTGCTAAAATGATGTTTCATTACTGCATATGAAATGATCAGGTTTTTTAAAAAAAGATTAACAATTATAAGAATACAATAACAACAACGAAAACAAAATTAATAATGTGTAACATCGCCATGAACAGCAATGCAAGCATTTACTCGTCGTGGCATGCTTTCTATCAAGTGGTCTATGTCCTCCTGGGGTATCTCGTTTCATATAACCTCAAGTTGGTGTCTCAGCTTGTCTAAGTTGTTAGGAGCTCTTGGCAACAATTTTAGTCGCCGGCCCATCATGTCCCAAAGATGTTCGATCGGCAATAAGTTCCGTGATCGTGCAGGCCAGGGCAGCATTTGCAATTGTGCTTGTTATAGGTGCGTTCTGATAATGTTTGCTGTGTGTGGACGTGCGTTATCCTGTTGGAAAATATCGTTTGGCAACGTCTGCATGAATGGTACTAACACCGGTTCCAGGATATTAGGAATATAGCGATGAGCATTTAAATTGCCTGGGACGAACACAAGAGGTGATCTTCTACTGAAACAAATCGCACCCCAAACCATAACTCCAGGTATTAAAGCTGTATGGCGTCTTTCAACAAACACTAGATTTCGTCTTTCTTCTCGATATCGACGTACCTTCCTACGGCCGTCATTTTCCCACAAACTAAATCTTGATTCGTCACTGAAGACTATGTCGTTCCATTGCTGATTACAATACTGCCGCTCTCGACACCAAGCAAGCCTAACAGCCTTGTGATGTGCAGTTAAAGGGAGCCGTTGGAATGGACGGTAAGATCGCAGTCGAAAAGAAGAGATTGTTCTGTAAATGTTACCACTGACATGCGGCGGTGAAGAGCTCGCATCCAGTCTACAGCAACAGACCTTGTTGTTTGAAAGCGGTCTCGTGCAGCCATTCGAAGTCGATCTTCACGAACATTGCGCTACGTGGAAGTCTACCATCTGGACGATGTCGCTGAATGCCTTCTTCTGACCAAGCAAACCATACTCGTGCAACTGTAATGTGGTGCCGATTTACCCATCTACCAATTATGCAAAAAAGAAAGTCCAACTTCTTTCATGCCGTTAATTCGGCCTCTATCAAAATCGGAAATGTGGTTACAATTTCTACGTTGTCTTACTGGAGGCATTTTAAAACAGTAATTCTGCCATAAAATACAGCATAATCTCGAAACAAGTAATTAATGTTTACTAGATATTGTTTTGTTTCTAAGCAACAAGTTGATGAGAGACACCACAACCACCTGATTAATTTAATGGAAATAGTAATCATTTCATACACAATAATAAAACATTATTTTAGCAAATTTTCAAACACGTAGCTTTATTTTTAATGGGTGGTGCATTTCATATGAAACTGATCATACATATACCGGGTACCCGGATTTCGTAGGGACAACATGGGCAACTTTTACCAGGTGTGAAAATTTTAAGAAACTTCTAGTATGGCCGAAATTTCTGAGTATTTGAACTTATGTATTTAGAAGTAAATATGTCTGTTTTAAAATAGTAAACAATTGTAGCAAGTGAACTGAATCTATTAAATAATTGTCATAAATGTTACAAACTATACGGTTTTAGTAAAAACGAAAATACCTTTCATTGACCGTACTATATAATGCGGTACGTATCAACTTTATAAACTTAACCTTGCACATTATGTTTAATAATAAAGCTTTTGCAAATATATTGCACTTATCGAAGTCCGTACATGGTCTTAAGCAACGATATTACTAAAACACGTAACATTGTGTGGTTAATCTCATCAACACGACAACAGAATAAAATTAGTGTAAAATAAAAACGTACTGCTTAATAAAACAATGTAGTTTCTTCAATATCCTGGTCAATTTGAAATGTTTTAAAATGCTACCTATAACTTCAATGCTTCTATTCAATTTTATCAAATGCAAAATTAAAAGAATTTCAGCGCTTGTGCGTTGCGAAAGTTATTGCATTTTTTCTTGCGAAAATATATTAAAAGCTATTTTATTAGAAAATCTTGATGTTCATATACATACGAATATTATACCCATATTAAATTTCTTGCTGTCGTTGGCCATTTCGTTGACGTTTCGTTATGCTCGTGATTCGATATTAAACGTTATAAAAATTCCAGTGCTTTCGTTAGTAATTTTTTAATTCCTCATATTTCAGGCACGCTTATAAAGTGCTTTTAATTGTTTTTATTACCACAAATAAACGAAATTGATTCTACGCGGTGCATTCTATATGAAAATCGATTAGCAACCAAAATAAGCTGACGTCCGATAAATTTTATTAAAAGTCAAACTACGGAAAAATATAGTTCCATAGTTCTGTTTTCATAACAAAATGGAACACGTAAAATTGAGTTTCATGTGGTTCTAATAATTTAAAACCTGTATATAAGCAGCAATTTAGTATAAATCTTGCATGATTCTTTTGTTTTTGTCAATAAGGCGGTGGAGACTATACTATAGTTTAATTCGCTGGCGAGGGTATAAAACATGGTAAATTGTGTTTTATATGATTTCAATGATTTAAAGCATGCCTTAAGCAGTAACTTAGTATTAATCATAGAGTAATGACTCGTATCTATAAATAAGGCGTTGGAAAGGGAACTGTACCAAACGCGGAAACCGAATCCTAAGAAAACCCCGCCGGAAACTCAAGCATCCCCCCACAACCCTCTTGTCGTGTCTATACACAGACCTCGCTGAAGACTTTCTCGACCTCATAAAAAACACCCCCTAACAATGCTATGAGTATCGTTAGTACCCACAGCTATAGTTGGCGTAGAGCTATTTGGTTAAACCGTCTTAAGAGGGTATCTGAAGATAAGCGAACAGGAAATACTACACCAATTCCTGATACCCAAGAAACCACAACCACCACCAAAGGACGGAACTGTAGTTGAATTCGTTGGCGGGAGCTTGAAGCTATATTATACATAGCTTTAATTATCTAAAACCTGTTTCCTAGCAGCAAGTTAGTATCAGTCGTTCAACAGGAATTGCTTTGTACAACTAATAAGTCGTTGGAAGCTACGAAATAGTTCAATTCCCTAATGAGAACAAAAAATATGAAAAATTGAGCTTTATATGGTATTAACTATTTAAAAGCTCTCTTAGCAGCTTTTTTGTAGAAATCGCGCAGTAATAATTATGTTGTTCAAATACGAGGCTTGTTCAGTTGAATTCCATCTCTGATCAACTTAGCCTTGAAAACAAGTTATGTTTGTTAATGTTAGTAGTGTTTGTAAGCAACACATTAATAAGTTTCTGGCGTTTGAATTTGATTGACTTTTAAAACTTCGATTTTGAAATGGCGTTTGTTGTTGAAAATCCGTCCAAGCTTGATCAGCGTGCGGTCCTACAATTTTTATGCGCTGGGGGTGTGCAGCCATTTGCAGAATCATACGCGAATGCAAGCAGTGTATGGAAATGCATGTATTGCGTACCCAACTGTGAAGGAATGGTGCCGAAATTTTAAGAATGAAAAGAACGGGACTATGCATGAACTGCAAGCAGGTGCACGGTATACTGCATTAACAGAAAACAATATGGCATGGTATGAAAGGCTTTATTAGAGAAGATCGTCGAATTTTAATTAGAGAAATTTCAGAAATTTTTGGTGTGAGTGTAGGATCTGTCCATAGTATTTTCGTAATCTGAGTTACAGCAAAGTTTGTTCGCAATGGATCCTCCTCTCTTTTCTAATGAAGAAAAATACTTGCGAATGGGCTTATTTGTGCAACACCTCACAGACTACAAGCAAAATGGTGATGACTTTCTTCTGTCAATAGTTGCTGGTGGCGAAACTTGGTGGAATTACTACGAGCCATCCAGTAAGTTATCGTCGATACAGTGGAAACATTCCAGTCCACCACCACCACCACCGAAGAAGTTTAAACCACAACCTTCTGCAGGTAAGGTGATGTTAACATTTCTTTTCGACCATGAAGGACCCTTTGTTGATAGACATAAGGAAGCTGGAGTAAATGTCAATGCAAATCTGTACCATGAAGCTTTGAACAAATTTTATCAAGCAATAAGACGGAAATGTCCAGAAAAACTTACGCTTGGGGTCATTCTGATGCACGCAATGCTAGGCCTCATGTTGCTAATGTGGTGAAATAAAATCTTCAACGAAGGAAATGGAAGATTTTAGAGCATCCACCCTATAGCCCGGATCTATCTCCTTGCGATTTCCATATTTTTAGACCTCTGAAAAAGGCGCTGAATGTCGGCATGTCTGAGGCAGAAGTACAGATCGCCGTGGAAGACTTCTTCAATCAGCAGCCATAAGTATTCTATGAGCAGGGTATACGTCGCTTAGTAAAACAATGGGATAGGTGCCTTAACTGTGACGGTAATTATTTGTAATTAAATTGTTGAATAAATTATTTATAAAGCAAAAATGGGTTTGAATTGAACATACCTCGTAATATGGTATTAATAATTTGGAATTTGTTGCCTAGCAGCAATTTTGTATAAACCGTGCAGTAATAATTTTTTGATGACAAATATAGTATTGACAACGCAAATGCCACTTAATTTGCTAGTGAGGACACGAAAGTTGAATTGATGGAGTAATTAAAAGCTGCTTCCAAGTTTAGTATAGTTCAGGCAGTACCTAATGACTGACTTGGTAGAAACGCACGTTGTTACAAATTTACAGTGCTTAACAATTAATGACGTTACCGAATTGTAACGTCTTTAAATAAATATTTTTGTTTGCCAAACCCTTTCTTGGGGTATAACGTCTCACCAATTTTATTATGTTTATCTGCTAGAAGTGGATCAGAAGTACAATATCTAAAAAATTAATGTGTTCCTTTTCTAAGAAACTATACATAATTAATTCTAACTTATAAACAATTAGTGCATATCTACATAATTCAAATTGAAATTCATAATGTAAATCTTTTTCTTATATGTTTCGCCAAATAACAACATTTTATCAGCAAAAACATGAGCTCTATGAATGAATAATAAGCACTATAACGAAAATGTTTATTTTTCGATTGAGACTTCGCAGCTTTGATGTTGCCTTATGGAACTTGCGCTGCTTT
The DNA here is from genome assembly GCA_014611495.1 of Limonius californicus. Classification (NCBI taxonomy): domain Eukaryota; kingdom Metazoa; phylum Arthropoda; class Insecta; order Coleoptera; family Elateridae; genus Limonius; species Limonius californicus. Next base: position 11,376 of record JABXWE010010720.1, on the reverse strand, counting down.
TCAAGTATCTAACGCTATTGAATACACAATAAGACAGGCGTATATTGGACAGGAGCTAGAACCTCATTAAAAGGGTACTGCTCCGATACATACAAATTCACACGAACTTGAGCATTATTTGATGGTAAAGAAAATCATAATTTATAGGTGTAAGAGATATAGAATTAATATGTACATGGTTTACTCAAATTGTAAAAAGCACTCGCTATCTTGCAGATTATTACTGGAACCAGAAATTATTCAGAAACCTGCCCTCTCAAGCTCTCCGAACCTAGATAGAAATCTAACTGAAGAGTTCTTCTAAGAGGAAACGCAGACGTTAGTGAAACTGATCTCCAAAAACGTTATCTAGGTAATGAAACATTATTTTGTTAAGAATTATATTCTCGTGTCTGTAACAGTTTATTTATTATTTTTCCAATAAACCTACCAAACTGAGCAACTAGGGAAAACTGCAGTGCTAAAAATAAACTTGATGATGATTCGCGAACATCGAAACTCTGTATGAACATTTTGCACCGTGATATACCAATTAGTTGCTAAACAAATTAATTTGAAAACTTTAAAAATGTTTATATTTTATATTGTCCATAACTCAAATTTACGGACGGTAGGTCAATTCAAATATTATCTGAATACTAATTATCATTAAAATTCACAGCCGTGCCTCAATTTACCGACCTCGCATCTCTTACGGGTTTCGAGGTCCCAATGGCGAATCTCAAATTTGAATAACCCGGTATATATTTCACTTACCTAACGAACAGTCATCAAAATTAATGCAAAAAGCGGTGCTACACCACCGTTGGGTCAATGTTTTCCACAAAAGACGATAAAAAACACTTCTGAACAATATGTGTCCTCCTTGCATATTAATAATTATTTCGTTTGCGACGACATATGTACTGAATATGAAATCGATATATATATATATATATATATGTATATGTATATGTACATTTGTTTTCTGTTTATTCTTAGTAATTTGTAAAATACATAACTTGTGGGGGTTATGCAAGGCGGTAAATAACGCTACAGCAACAGGTATGGGCTTGCATAGCTGTGATTTCTTTTATATATTGTGGCCGCTTTTACAAAAATATAACAAATAAGTCTTTGCAACTAATACTGCACATAATATATTCAAATATAAAATGATTATCTTTCATTGAAATACGCTCCAGTCTTGATGCTTTGTGCAGCTCTTACTTTCTGTAATTTCCTACATCTCCCTTTCATTGTTAGGTTTTTTATATCAATGCGATTTTTCTACACTAAGGATTCCTAACATATATACGATAAGTCGTACAAAAGCAAAGAAGCATTTGGCAGGTTCTCTTTGTATAAAGTGTACATCAAATTGAAAGAAGAATTTCTGATGAAACGAAACGGTTTTGCATAAAATAACAACTCATAGCCTGCAGGGCTTGGTTATTCAATATTTTCTGTCCACTTATCTTTGCCTAAGATATTTAATATTTTTTAAGTTGTTTTTTATTAGGTACTATGAAAACTTTAACAGAATTCACAATATTTATTTATCTTACATATTTTGTTTTTAAATGAAAAGTGATATTGTTTAACTGTAAGTACATAGCAGTGATTTTTATAATTTACAATTCTATCCAGTCAATTTCAATATCAAGCAGAAACCAAGGAGTAGGTATTTTATTAATTTAAGTATTTTTCCCTATTTCGTGTTTTAATTTTAATTTGCTGTTAATTTTACTAATTGATTAGTAATTATGTGCAGCTCAGTACACTTAATATAACTTATGATTGTTTTATACAAGTTTTTTCCTTTTCAGTTTACACTACACTATTTTTCACATATTAATCGCATAAGTGAAAATCGTCTTTATAATTGTTCCTATATTGAACAACTATTTTGTTACTACGAAAACAAAGCCTCGCTTTCTGACGAAAAACGATATTACACGACCGTCATTTAGGATGTAGCCCTATTTTGACCGCAGCAAACCCCCATAACTACCGTCTCGTCCTGCAGATCTCTATTTGTCGCCTCAAGGGACGCTTATTTCGTAATTCCTAGACGGTTGTTAGCATCAGAAGCTTTCACTATGGATAAGCACTGAGGTCAGCAGAATTCAAATAAGGGTCGTACGTAAACTCATTGATATTCGAAACCGTTCTCATTACTGTTTCAAATCGAGTTAGAACATGCGCGTATTCATTATGATCGCTTCAGTAAAAAACTAAGAAACGTGATTGTTAACTCAGTTACATCCATAAGTACCGGTAATCTTGCAAAATTACATTTCAATAAGCCATCCAAGTAGTGATGATAACGGAATTATGATACTAATGACTACATTAAAAATATTCAATTCAGAAGGTTTGTTTTCTAATTTTGCAAATCCAGTAAACCTTAACAATACTGCAGTACCTAGTAGGAATTCTGAAAACGACCGCGCATAATATTATCAAATCTGGCAGCGAGCTTATTACGATAACGATTTTCATACATGAGTGTATTACCGGAAATTGGATAGTTGGGAACTTATTCTACGCCACTAAATATTACACACGGTTTAATTAACTATTTTTATAATGTTAATTTTAATTATACATTAAAATTAAAAATGTAACAGAAGCAACACTAAAGTTTACTAATGTAGATGCAAGTGGTGGAATACGTTGCATACTATAACTTTCTTGTGCAGTTTACACAGCTGTGCTTACGGTCGTATCGTTTCCAAAAATATTGCCTTTTCACGCGAGCAGCATATAAATACAATTGCATAAAGAAGAAATTTATTACTGCTTTACCTGTAGCGTTTGATGTAACAAAAATCAACCAAAAAATTCAAAAATAAGTTGAAGGGCAAATTAGCAGGAAGTAAAATTTGCCATTATCAAGTCACATCAGTGCCTCATCTATCAAATATGACAAAACAGTCTACATTTCCATAATCTGATTTTATGCTATTAAACCATTTCCACAATGTAATAATAATTCAAAGCATATAACATGGATCATTAGTTCTCTCGATGTTACACGAAGATTTAACTGTCGAGCGCATTAAACTGACTGTCTATTTGCAGAGAACAGTAAATAGCAAATGGGCACCAGAACTTATATAGAATTTTCAGGAAAGTCTTTTACAATACTAATGTACGAGGGGGGTTTTTTATGTTATCTACCTAGCTATGGAAACAAAATTTTATTATGTCAAGTCTCTGTGACATTTTAGAGTGTATCCTCCAAGTTTAATACAGCTGGCTTAAGTTTTGTCATTTCTGTATAGAGTTAGAAGTGCAAAAACGAGTGATTTAAAACTTGAACACAGAAGCTTCATAAAATTTCTATCGAAAAAAGGCAATAATTCAAAGAATATCCATAAGAGTATGGGGAAAATATCGGCCGTCCTATTATCATGTTAAATTTTGGTGTAGGGAATCGAATGAGACAGGGAGTCCATTCAAGATGACTCAAAGAGCGGAAGACCTCTTGAGCCACGAACACATAAGATTTGGTGTTGACTGATTGCCGAGTGACAGTTTCAGTTATTGCAACAGAAGCAGGTACCTATATCAGAAACATCTGTTTTTAAAGTCATTCATGAAGATTTGGGAATGAGCAAGTTGTCAGCACGGTGAATTCCCAGGCTGCTCACTCCTGAACAAAAATTGTGTAGGCGACAAATTTGCGAGGATAATTTGGCGGCTTTATCCCAAGATCAGATGATCCTTTAAAACATCGCCATGAACAGCAATGCAAGCATTTACTGGTCGTGGCATGCTTTCTATCAAGTGGTCTAGGTTCTTCTGGGGTATCTCGTTCCATATAACCTCAAGTTAGTCGCCGGCCCATCATGTCCCAAAGATGTTCGATCGGCGATAAGTCCGGTGATCGTGCAGGCCAGGGCAACATTTGCAATTCTGTTTGTTGGAGGTACGTTCTGGTAATGTTTGCAGTGTGTGGACGTGCGTTATCCCGTTGGAAAATTCCGTTTGGCAACATCTTCATGAATGGTACTAACACCGGTTCTAGGACATTATAAATATACCGATCAGAATTTAAAGTGCCTAGGACGAACACAAGGGGTGATCTTCTACCGAACCAAATTGCACCCCGAACCATAACTCAAGGTGTTAATGCTGTATGGCGTCTTTCAACAAACTCCTCAATATCGACGTACCTTCCTACGGCCGTTATTTCCCCACAAACAACAAATTGATGAGAGACAGTAGACGAACACCACAACCATTTGATTTTTTTAATTGAAATAGTGATTATTTAATACGCAATAATAAAACATTATTTTAGCAGATTTTCAAACACGTAGCTTTATTTTTAATGGGTGGTGCATTTCATATGAAACTGAGAATACATATACCGGGTGCCCGGATTTCGTAGGAACAACATGGGCAATTTCTGCATTTGAAGAGGTAGAGAGATGGCCAAATTGACAAAAAGGTGCAGGTTCGAGAGCTCATTAAGAATCCATCCCCAAATCCCATTTGTCATGGCCCACTTTTCAAAATTTAAAAAAAATCTCAATTTCTTTCATTTGCCGCAACTTCCCTGCTACCCAAGACACCGATGAACCAATTTGCATGACAATTTAAACATTTTCATTGGCACTTAATAAACCAATTTCATTTGTGCACATTTTTAGTAATCTAACCTAACCTCAAAATTTTAAATTGGTACTGGACAATTTTTTGGCTTTGTAAGAGGGATTTTTTTTCTGAATGCAATGATGTATCACATGATATGGAAACTTCTTCAAATTTTTGAAAAACTGAACTTATTCTTTTTACTGGCAGAAATCACTAGTGCCATGATCACAATAACTTTGTTTTTTGTTATCTGTGAAATTATGATTCGAAACAAAAAGCACCCTTATCATCATATGTGCCTGTCAGTAGTGTTGGTGTTGTTACTTCGACTTTTAAGGAAAATTTTGAAAAATATGTATATTTTGTACGTGTATCAAGTGCTACAAGAACGTAGAGCTTACACGTCAAGCATACGGAGCTCAATATTCAGAAAGGCGACTACCTGATCGTAAAACGATATTGCGATTAGACAGAAATCTAAAGAATTCAGGTTCGTTTGCTGGAGCAAGACAAAAGTTGTACAATAAGAATAATGCAGAAAAGGAAGAATTAGATTTAGCTTGTATTATTGTGGATAGTGTGTTTCTGCTACAAAAATTTGACGGAGTGTAGGTGTGCCAAAGACTGGATTTTCAGAATTTTTGAAGAAACACAAGTACAAGTGTTAAAATTTAAACCATCTCAAAGATTTAGACCTGGAGATGCAGAAAGAAGACTGCACTTTTCCAATTGGTATTTGGGCCAAGTGAAGGCAAGTCCCAATTTCAAGAATATCATTTTGTGGACAGATGAAACTATGTTTACCGTGTGTGGAATATTTAATAGACATAATAAGCATTACTACTCCCAAACTAAGTTACAGCTGACTCTTCCGGTTCGAAACCAAGTTAGATTCGGTTTCGATGTTTGGTGTGGCATAATAAATAATAGATTAATAGGCCCCAGTATTTTTAAGGGTAGTTTATTTATTATAAATTTGTATTCAGACATAGGTTGTTATACATCGTTGAAAATAGAAAAAAAGAATATTATTAACCCATGTAAAAAAAGTATATGGCGTCCATTTAAGATAAGAAAGTATATATTTATATCTCGGAAACTGCCATCTTGGATTTTATTTTAACATGATTTTTAACTTTGTCTCATTAATTTAAATAACTTTCACATAAAACTTTTTTTCATATCTTTTATAATAGGTAACGGAAATATTCGACTTTTTAAAAATCACGATTTTCATTTTTTTTTTAAATAATTTCTAAACCATTCGGCATTTAACATGTTTCTTAACGGAATTTCAATCAGCATTCAAACCTGCACAACATTATCTATTTAACCAAATCTTTACCTTTAATAAGATAGATACCCATGTTGTCTCTACGAAATCCGGACACCCGGTATGTCACCATTAGATAGAAAAATGGGCATTCAAAGAGGAAAATTATTTTCTTTTTAGACCATAATTTTTCTACCGCCCAATACAACTTCACTATATCATCCCTTAGCCCAAAGGATCATAAAGAACTTCAAATTTTATTATCGAGCTCCAGTTTAGAAACATATTTTATAAAAAATGGGAGGCATTAAAACTACATCAGGTTTTTCAAAAATAATTGAAGTGCTGGAAACATTATACTTCATAAAAGCATCATGGAGAAAAGCAGCTGTAACAACCATAAGGAATGGTTTAATAAAACCGAATTCAAGAAAACTGACTGCACTTCAACAGAATTTGATCCTGAAGATTGCACTTCCACTGAATTTGGTCCAGAAGATGATCTATCATTGTCAGCACTCTCTGATTTGTTGAAAACTGTGGCAGAGTTAGGACCAAAATCTAAAAGAGTTTATAACCATAGAAAGAAGTATTCAAACAAAAAACCCGAACATTGACATTCAAATGTTAAACATTGGAATTGCAAATAACGGCGAAGGAAATAAAAATAGTTAATCAGAAGAAAGAAATCATGGAAGATTCTGATTTGTTAAACTCTTATAATGAGACTTTAAAACTTGTAGGCAGTTTGAAATAATTCGGAAGAGATGATTTTGCGGCATTTCTACATACATATAAAAAATCTGAAGAGCCATTTTAAATTTTGTTCAATTCAGTACTGACTAGCATTTATTTGAATATTATACATACTTCATTCCAATAACCGCATTATTAATTCTATTTTTGCATCCTATACATATGCACTCCAAATGTATAAAAATAAACAAATTGAAATGAATATTGTTACATTTGTAGGTTCTTCCCTTAACCGGATACCTCCCACAAGCGGCCAAAAAAGTGAGAGCCAGAAGTGTCCGCTTATGGTAGCTTTTACTGTATTTGACAAATCCAGCTTATTTAACATAATTACATATTCACGATCTAATGTAAGACCATTGTTCTGCTTAATGAATAAAAAACAAATTACCATCACAATGGCAAATTAATTGTATCGAACAATACCTTCAAAAATATGCGATGAGCTGTACTTGAAAATGAGTTACAACCAAAACAAATTCAACCAACAAATGATATTTGTGTTTTAATTTATACTTTACGCAGTGCTAATCATCCTTATATTGTTGCTTTTGTAATCTTTATTCCAAATTATCTGTTAGCAATCGCAATATTAATCTTTAGGTTCCGGATTTTAGGCAAAATGGACTTCTATGCCTTTCTAGGCATATTCCTAAAAATTTAAGACTTATTCATTTCATGTATCAATTTAAAGTCGACTTGTTATCGCTTAAAATGCCTAAGATGGATTTTAAGGAACTGGTTTTTTATGGGAGCTTTAGAAAGACTAAACGTGCGTTTCACGGAGCTGTATTAACAATTCATCTATTTATTTTGAATTTTTTACTTTTGAAAATATATTTACTTGGAGGTGCTTGCTTGCAGGAGATTAAAACATTGTACTACCTTTCCGTTATGTGGACGGCACCTTTGTCATATGGCCTCATGGACGTCCATTCCGGGACAACTGCCTGGTCCACCTAAACCACATCCACCCCAACATTCAGTTTACCACAGAAGTTAAAGAAAACGGTACTTTCCCTTTCTGGACGTCTCTGTAAAGAGAAAGCCCGATTACACAATGGGACACAGCATGTACAAAAAATCAATACACGAGGATCGATACCTTAACGCCAGCTTTCATCATCACCCTCCACAAAAGATAGCAGCCTATCCAATACCGAGAGTCTACCGAGAGAAAAAATCTACGTGATATCTTCCCTCTCAATAAATGGTTACAAACCCAAAGAAATTCGTAGAGCAATCAATAATGCAAAAGTACCACCCGTTACCAAAGCGAAGGAAGATTATATATCCAAGACATATGTTACTTATGTGTGAGGCAACACATACAAAATAGAACCCCTATTGCAAAGGAATTAAGTTACCACAGTGTTTAAACAGCACTCACTTTACGACAGCAATATACAACACCTAAGGACCAAACATCTCAGCTGCAGTGTAGGGCGTATAAAAAATTCCCTGCTCGTTCGGAAAATGCAACATTGGACAAACCGGTCGCACAGTAGAAATACGAAAACAAGAACATATCAGCGACTGCAAACACCGTCGAACTACATGACCCACAGAATAATCTTTAAAGAATAGTCATCGCACGGCTACAACACGGAGACCAACGGGAAAATCAGGGAATATAAGGGAAATTATAGAAACAGAAAAACACCAACAGAATTTCGAGAAAAGGGTTTTGTGACAATAAGTAACCCTGGGAAAAGGGTGCTAAGACAACATACAAAGCATGGGCTTATCAAATCAACCTGCACCAGCCTTTAGAAACCCAGCATATGAACCCAGACTCCTCCGTCAGTCAACTATGGCTAAGAGAAACCTATAAATACCGGATCCGCCGGTCCAGTTTCCATTATCAATCAATTTAACGAAGAAGTCCAAAGAGGTGACTTCATTAGAGACAAACCACAGAAGCCTGAAATTTCACATTGATATGAAACAATATTAATAGTTTTATATATATATATATATATATCTTAGTTCCTTTTGTGTTACAGCAAAATTAAAATTTTCAGCAATATTTTTGCGCTTTTTTTATTTAGTTTATATACGAAGAAAAAGACATATGAAGCAGCATAACATCGTGGACGTTGAGAGAAATTTTTCCTAGCACAAATCTCTTCTGGCTGAAAACGGGCAACGTTTCACTGTGGACAATTTGGAGTATTATTTAATTATATATTATAATAAATAATGTAGATAACAATAATTAACTTCTGTAAATAAAAGTAGCGAAAACACATTCAAAGAATTGAGTTTTATTTGGTTAATGGATCTTATTTTGTTTTCCTGAAAGCAATTATTTTACTCTAAATTATGTTGCCTAGAATACGATTTTAGCACCTAATTCATTATTTTATTTGCCTATTTAACTTATGTTTCTGGCTTATTTTATTTTTTCTACCGCCTAAAATCCGGACCCTACTAATCACATACAAGTTAGTTTACACTGCGTAGCTCGCATCTATCGACCCATTAGCTTATATTCAACTTACATTAGAAATAGCAAATGTACTTGGATATTGTGATAGCAACGGCGACGGTTCAATTACTATTATGTTTCCTCAAGTACTGAGTAAATAGACAACATTTGTATTAATAATGTCCACATCGATCGTAATCGGAATTCTAGCATAAGATTAAGCATTTGCATCTGTTATACACACAATACGAGAACCGCGCATATAATTCTGTTCCAACACAGTGTTCAAAATAATTTTGTCATCATCATCATCATCATCAGACATGGAGCCGACTCGAGATACATAAATCTAACTATATTAATTCCGTCTGAACCTTATCCTTTACTCGAAAGGTTCATTACATAAGCCACACTTTTATTTATACACTTTTAAAAAGAACGCATCAATTACGCCTATTATATAGGCAACCAACTATACAGACAACTAAAGTTGTAAAATCACGTTTTAACCGAAGAAATGAAAATAAACATTTTGTGCTACGTTGAAGAAAACCCCATAGTATCACTACGCGAAATAGGCTCACATTTTAATGTTTCTAAAACCTCGATATTTATAACACTAAAAGAATTTCAATAGAAATCGTACAAATTTTTTAATCACCAACAACTATTCGATGAAGACAAATAAAAAAGAACAATCTTTTGTGAAACATTCTTTAATTTGTTAAATGAACATCAATACATTTTAAATAAGATAGTTTTTAGTGATGAAGCAACTTTCACAATAAATGGAGAAGTCAATTCACACAATTTTCAGTATGTATTATAATTCCTCATCTATCCACTATCCAGTATCCTGATTAACTTATTTCTTGGATATTGGTCCCGCACTAACTGCCGTTTACAAAACTTAACTCACAGTCAATACACTGGGAAAGTTAACGTATGGCTAGGAATAGTTGAAAATAAGCTTATCGGTCCATATTTTAATGATGGTAATCTCAATACAGCCAAATTTTTAGAGCTATTAAGGAACGACATCATTCCGGAAATAGATAACTTAAACATCGATGACCCGTGGTTGCAGATGGATGGAGCCCCTCCGCATTCCACGAATGCTATAAGCCACTTTCTAAACGACAGGGTTCCAGGACGTTGGATAGGAAGATTCGGTCCTATACCGTGGCCCGCGCGTTCTGAAGATTTGTCGCCCAATGACTTCTTGGCTTGGGGATACCTGAAATCAAAAATTTTACAAATATTCCAATACAAAGTATTGATGAATTAGAAGATCGCATACGTACCGAATGCAATAGCTTGAATCCCGACTTTCTTGCGAATGCTGTGCAATGTATACTAAAAAGAAAAATGTATGTACGTATTTGTACGTAAACATATATCTGATTAGTTAACAGTAACTCAATATTTACAAAGTATGTGACACAGCTTGCATGTTTGATGTTAAAATAATCATTCATAACTATTCAAACAATTAATACTAATGATCTCAATGATGGAAATTCATTTCAAATTAAATTAAAAGGAACCACCCCCAGCTAGACCAATAACATTATACTATTTTCACCAACAACAAATACGTACCATTGCGTGATTCTAACATTTAATACTATATTAATAACTTGCAAAAAACAATTTAAAACTTAAGCCGCGTACAGACCAAAATCAGCTTTTCACGAACAGTTCGCGAGCTGTTTGCAAACTGTACGCGAACAGTTCGCAAGCTCAGCGTCCACATCACTGTTTTCTAGTTGCAACTCGAATTCATTTAGTTTGAAGGCAGTTCGTGAGAAGTTCGATCGTCGTGCTTCGATTGATCATCACCGATAAACGTCCACACTAGAATTCAGTGGCGACTTGTACTAAAGGGCACAAGGGCACGTGCCCACCCAACACCAAGATAAACACAGAAAGAAATTCGCATGTAATTCAGTGCATTATTTTAATTTCATTATTTTAACGATGGTATCAAATTTTCCTTCCGCACCAAAGACGCGGCTAACACGCTCAAAACTGTGTTCCGGGGAACGTTCTGATTTGTACCTATGTAGAGCAAGATTCGGTTGCCTATCGGTTATCTTCGCTATACGCGATATACCAGGCGAATGGGGCACCGAGCACATTGTTCCCAATTTGCAGTCAACGTTTGAATTTGGACTTAGGAGCGCTGCTTTCGCGCAATCGCGCGTTTGAATTCAAAGACGAAAGTGACGTTTTTTCAATGATGGAAGTTAATTGTGTGCAAAAAGATCGACTGAACGCATTGGCGGTCCTATCAATAGAAAAGAAGTTCGTCCAGTCTATCCCGGAT
>JABXWE010010719.1:0-23363 GCA_014611495.1 Limonius californicus | reverse complement strand
AAATTGATTTATTTTAATTTATGTTATTGGTGTAACCAACGTATATAATTTAATTGTGAGCTAGCCGAAGTAAAGAAAAAAATTCATTTAATTATTTGTTTATTTATATTTATAGACAAGTTACATAGCATATAAATATGACGCAAGCCAACGTGGGGCTTTTGAGTTTAATAATTATCTATTAAAATAATTCATAATAATATATATATATATATATATATATATATATATATACGAGCCCCTACGCAAAATAGTTCGTCTAGTGCCATATTTTAGTCGACAAAAATTTTCAACTTCCATAACTTGTCTACCAAACGGTTTCTCAAAAGAATAAATTATTTCAATTTTATGTATATAAAATGCTTTTTATTTTGCCCTATATAAGATTTCGAAATAATTGCTAATTCTGAAAATAGTTAAGATCTTCATTGGAAGTACAAAAGCAGAACAGTTCGTCTGTTCATAAAATAACGCAAAATAGTTCGTCCGTCATTCGGTTTCTTAATCTTAGTTGGCCGAGAATTCACGTAAACAATTGATAGTCGGAACAACAAATGGAATAAGTTGTTCTGTCAAATAATATTGCTGCGTGACAGGTTTTGTGTTTACAATGGGTCGTGGAAAACCAGTGTCTGAAGAAGTGCGAAAAATTATTGTAGCAGGTCATCTAGACGGAAAATCTGCCTACCAAATAGCTCGGGAAATAAATCTACCTAGATCTAGCGTTCAAGCTACTATTGAGCATAACAGAGAAACTGGTAGTGTTGCAACACTGGCCGTCCTCGCATAACAACCCCAGCAGAACACAGAGTACTTAAAAAACTTGTTAAACAAATTCGCCGTGCTCGTGTAGCAGAATTAACAGTAAAATGGCGAGAAATGATAGGAAAAAATGTTTCCGTTGATACATGCAACAGGACGTTAAAAAGAATGGGTTTTAAGATTTACACGGTAAGTGACTAAAAATGTCTGCAACAGGCATTTGCAGTTCGGGGTATTTTGATTTTTCAGGCAAAGGAAAAACCGCTTTTGACGCTTGCACAAAAAAGCGGAGGCTGAAAGTTGCTAAAGATCATCAAAATTGGACAGTTCAACAATGGAGATCAGTTATTTGGAGCGATGAATCGAGATTTGAAGTTTCAGTTGGAGATGAACGAAAAAGAGTAATTCGTAATAAAAATGAAGCGTTTCACAAAGACTGCCTAAAGCGAAAGGTCAAGTTCCCAGCTTCATTAATGATATGGGGCTGCATGTCTGCAAGAGGCGTTGGTGGGTTACAGTTCATAGATGGAACTGTAAATGCTGCCAGATACCAGGAAATTTTAGAAACAAACCTAGTACCATCCATCCCGACTCTGCAAAGTGTTGACGACAGCTATATTTTTCAACAAGACGGGGCTGCCTGCCACACTGCAAAGACCATAAAGGCTTGGTTTTGCAGTAATAACATTCCCATAATGGAATGGCCGGCAAACAGTCCGGATTTGTCACCAATAGAAACTTTGTGGTGGAAAATGAAGAAAAAGTTTAGGCAGGATCCAGCGAGGTCAAAAGAAGATTTGCGAAACAAAATTCGGGCAGTTTGGGATTCCATAACCCCTGAAGAATGTGAAGAGCTAGTGCAGACCATGCCACGTAGAATAAGAGCAGTTATAAACAATAAAGGCGACGTTACGCAGTGGTAGACGAACTATTGTGCGTCATTTTGTTAGCAGACGAAGTTTTCTGCTTTTGAACTTCCGGTGAAGTTTTCAATAATTGTTAGTATTAACGCTTAATTTAAAATGTTATGTAGGGCAAAATAAATGGCATTCCATGTACTTAAAATTTAAACAAATTGTTCCTTTCACAAACCGTTTAGTAGACAAGCGTGATAAGTGTAAACATTTTGTTGAATAAAATATGGCACTAGACGAACTATTTTGCGTAGGGGCTCGTATATAGTGATCTGCAGTAACCAGAACTTCTCACCACTTCCATCAAATCTGAAGATCAATCATTATTCAGTTGAAATTAAAAGTTCTTATAAGCAACCCCTTTGTAGTTCCAGTTGAAAAATAGGGATGTCAATATTCTAGATCACCCTGTATAGCAGTGATCCGTTTGAATTTACCATGTCATACGAGGGAATTCTATTAAACAGTTGATTTAAATAGTAACCTATCAATTTTATTACAAAAAGTTACTTTAATCACCGAAATTAATTTGAAAAATTGCGATTTATTTGAATTTCGCTGCTCATCACATATAGTAAAATTCGCATTATTAAACATTCATTCATTTCTATTTAATTCTGAACCGCTTCGCTCGGGCAAGCAGAGCCGAGCAGAGCATATACAGCTAAGTTCTTTAAATTCTTTTCAATTTAATTCCATAGCACCCCCCGTCAGGCGTTCATTTTAGCTTAACAAGTTAATTCCAATCCGCTGTGTAGTGGTTCTGTTCGGTCTTGATTCTTATACGCCAGCAAACCCTATTAAAATTGAGGCTGGTTAACTCTAATACGCCTCTCTAAAAAGCGTGTGTAGTTGGAAAAATCCGCGTAAACCGATAGTCCTGCTAAACAAGTTATTTAAATCTATCCGCCACTAATCGGCCCGATAGACATTTTTAGGTTGTTTTTCAAAAGGTTCTCTCTATTTATATTTATTTTTGCCGAGTTAATTGGATATTCGAGCGTATCGGCCGCTTTTTATAAGCCAAATTTTTTGGGAATGCGCAAACACCCTAACGTCCAATTATTTTTCTTTCCGAGTTCCTCCAAGAAAACTCGCAGTGTTTGTTAAAAGTGCCAAACGAGATGGAATATATTGGTATTTTAAAAAGGAGCCTTTATCCCGACTCGTCGCTGCTATTGGCGCTTATTATATTTTCCTTAAGGAAAAAATAAGGTGCCTAGTTAAATTTTTTGTTGCCATTGCACAAATATAATAAGCGCGATATTTCTGGAGTGATAGCCGGGACGCTCTGAAATACGAGGTGGATAAAGTTTTGACAAGCGGCACATCTTCACTGGCGCCAAATATTAAATTACATCTGTCGTGAGAGCTTCCGTCGTTTGTTGTTTCAACTAAATATGTAGCAATGCAATTCTTCACCCTTGTCAAATGTTAAAATGTAGTTAACGACGAACCATGGTTACTGAAATGATATAAATAATTTACTAGTTAACCGTACTGCTTGGTAGTGAAAATAACAACGCTGTTATGCATCTATATCTAGACATACAATTAGTTATCTATTTAGGAATTACATTTCAGTATATGCAACAAAATTAAATCTAAATTATTATTTTACTACTTAAAAATAGTATGGTATTTTGTAATTATCTTAAACACTACACAGGTACAGTTAAAAAATTAAACCATAGACATACTACATGTTCCGGTAAGATTATTACGCTGCAATACCGCTAAACATTTGTTTAAGATATTATATAACAGTAATAGTATCGTAGATAAGCTTCAATTAGTTTCCTACTTTTTGCTGAACGCATTGGAGTAGTTATTTAGGTTCAAATTTGACCGGGTTGTCCGGTTGAGTCCGGGTCGAGTCCGGTCGTCTACGGATCGGATCTAAACAATCAAACTCGATTTCGTAGACATATTCTGGCAAATTCAGGTCGGATGTACTTTGGCTTTTAATCGGGTTCACAAAACAAAGATCGTTTTTTTAGATGGCGATCCGGTTCAAGTATGATAGAGTCGTTCCATCGAGTTTGAGGTCACACAAGGATTCAGTTTTGAATGTTTAATCGGGTCTCTAGACCGGTGTTAAGTCTAGAATTAAGCCGGTTTTGTAGATGTTGATCTGGTTCAAGTTTAATCGGGTCATTCGACTGGTTTTGAGTACATACACAAGCCGGTTTTATACATGAAAATCGGGTTTAGGTTTGACCGAGACACTCGACCAGGTTTAGGTTAGTAAAATAAAAGCCGGTTTCGTGGATGCCGATCCGGTTCAAATATGATAGAGTCGTTCCATCGAGTTTGAGGTCAGAAAAGGATTCAGTTTTGGATGTTTATCTGATTAGGGTCAATCGAGTCACTCGCCTGATTTAATCCCACAAAATACCCGGCTTTGTAGATGGCGAGTTCATTTATGGTTGACCTGGTTACTCGACCAGATTTCGGTTTAAAAGCGAATGTTGTTGATGGCGAGCCAATTCGCGTTTCTTGGCCATTTTTCTACCCACAAAACAAAAATTAGTGTAGTAAGAGGGAATCTAATTCGGGTTTGACCGGGTCACTTAACCAAGTTTCGGTTCACAAAACAAAAGCTACTGTTGTATGTGGTGATGCGGTTTGGGATTGACCGGGTTGGACTAGGTTTGGTCCACAGAACAAAAGCTAATATTATAGGCAACAATCCCATTCAGGTTTGATCGGGTTGCTTGAACATGTTACGGTTCACAAAACCAAAATTATTGTAGTAGGTGGCAAAGTTTCGGTTAACAAAACGAAACGAAAGCTACTGTTGTATGTGGTGATACGATTTGGGATTAACCGGGTTATTCGACTAGGTTTGGTCCATAGAAGAAAAGCTAATATTATAGGCGACAATCCGATGCAGGTTTGATCGGGTTACATGGCCATGTTTCGGCCCACTAAACAAAAACTATTGTAGTAGGTAGCAACCTGATTCGTGTTTGGTCGGGTCACTTGGCCAAGTTTCGGTTAACAAAACGAAAGCTACTGTTGTGTGTGGTGATGCGATTTGGGATTGACCGGGTTATTCGACTAGGTTTAGTCCACAGAACAAAAGCTAATGTTATAGGCGACAATCCGATGCAGGTTTGGTCGGGTTTCATGGCCATGTTTCGGCCCACTAAACAAAAACTATTGTAGTAGGTAGCAACCTGATTCGTGTTTGGTCGGATCACTTGGCCAAGTTTCGGTTAACAAAACGAAAGCTACTGTTGTATGTGGTGATGCGATTTGGGATTGATCGGGTTATTCGACTAGGTTTGGTCCACAGAACAAAAGCTAATATTATAGGCGACAATCCGATTCAGGTTTGATCGGGTTACATGGCCATGTTTCGGCCCACTAAACAAAAACTGTTGTAGTAGGTAGCAACCTGATTCGTGTTTGGTCGGGTCACTTGGCCAAGTTTCGGTTAACAAAACGAAAGTTACTGTTGTATGTGGGGATGCGATTTGGGATTGATCGGGTTATTCGAGTAGGTTTGGTCCACAGAACAAAAGCTAATATTATAGGCGACAATCCGATTCATGTTTGATCGGGTTACATGGCCATGTTTCGGCCCACTAAACAAAAACTATTGTAGTAGGTAGAAACCTGATTCGTGTTTGGTCGGGTCACTTGGCCAAGTTTCGGTTAACAAAACGAAAGCTACTGTTGTATGTGGTGATACGATTTGGGATTGACCGGGTTATTCGACTAGGTTTAGTCCACAGAACAAAAGCTAATATTATAGGCGACAATCCGATTCAGGTTTCATCGGGTTACATGGCCATGTTTCGGCCCACTAAACAAAAACTATTGTAGTAGGTAGCAACCTGATTCGTGTTTGGTCGGGTCACTTGGCCAAGTTTCGGTTAACAAAACGAAAGCTACTGTTGTGTGTGGTGATGCGATTTGGGATTGACCGGTTATTCGACTAGGTTTAGTCCACAGAACAAAAGCCAATATTATAGGCGACAATCCGATGCAGGTTTGATCGGGTTACATGGCCATGTTTCGGCCCACTAAACAAAAACTATTGTAGTAGGTAGCAACCTGATTCGTGTTTGGTCGGATCACTTGGCCAAGTTTCGGTTCACAAAATAAAAGCTAATGTTATAAGCGACAATCTGATTCGGGTTAGCCGGCCTCGGTGGTCTAGTGGTTAGCGCGTTTGCCTTTAGATCCAAGGGACGCGGGATCGAATCTGGCCGAGGTCGGTGAGATTTTTCTAGCCGAGAAAAATCTGAAAATACGCCTTCTGTCGGATAAGAAGTAAAGCCGTAGGTCCCGTGCCACTACGATGTGTTAAACGTTAAAATTCACTACTGGAGTTGGAATTACCCCAGCTAGGCAAAATTCTTAGTTAGGGTGTAGAATGGGTCAGTGATGGCTGCAGTGCTTAGAGATGCTTGGAAAACCGCGTCCTAGATCTCGCTCTTTCAAATCAATCAATCAATTAATCCGATTCGGGTTTGGCGGGGCTACTTGACCATGTTTCGGCCCATACCTAAAATAGAAATTAGTGTTGTATTGTAGGTGGCTATGCGATTCTGTGTTGACCGGGTTATTCGACTACGCTTGGTCCGCAAAATAAGAGCTAATGTTATAGGTGATGATTCGATTCGGGCTTGACCGGGGTCACTTGACCACGTTTGGCTCCACAAAACAAAAGCAGTTTCTGTAGCTGTAGATTCAGTTCAGGTTTCACCTGCTCTTCCGGCTGGTTCCACAAAACCAAATTTGTATTACTAAGATCCCAGACGGATTCGTGGTAAACCCGTAAATGTTTAATTGAAACTCGCCAATTCCTTGTCAATGTTACATAAAACCTAATGCCGATGTTATACTTGAGAGGTTGGGTATTTCTGGCGGGGAGTCCCCAATCCAGTTATACTTGATTTACTCTACTATTAAGCGTATATCGATCGCATAGCCACACGCGGCTAGTGCCGCTCAAACGGTCACCAAAGTTAAGCAACGCAGTTTCGGGTCACTACTAGAATGGGTGGCGCGTTTAATGGTACAACAACAACTACCAGCCGAGCTTCCAAGAGCCCGTCAAAACGGTTGGTGATTGCTACCACTACGGTGGTAATCGTTACGGCAAGTCAGAGGCGCTAACGCGGCCTGAAAATTGGGACACCAACTTCTACCATAGACATAAGCATTACTGTATATTAATTATATCAGTTGTATATTTACAGTTTAGTTTTACACGGTAATATCTACATTCTTGCTCTTTATATAGTATTAGTAGGTAGCAGTTACTAACCTTTTTGCCACTAACATCTATATTGTATAATTTACCTTAACTGATAGGACTTTGTATTTTCGTATTTCTAATGCATTGACTTGAGAGTTGCGCCGATTCTACTGAAACTGTGAATCAAAATGTAACGCACCTTGTGCCATGGTCAATTTTTTATCCTCATAGAGCAGTAACTGTTTTTGATAGTACTGGAGATCTATTTTAAGCCCTTGGTGTTATTTTTTGAAATGATAGTTTTAAAAAATTTGTACAACTACTTTTTTTCTGTAGGTTACCGGTGTCTAGGCGTAGGAGATTCTAGTAAGTTAAATTTTTTATATCTGTTTTATTTGCACATAATCGCTTTAGTATGAGTTAAAATGCATTTCTACGCATATTTTTGTCTGTAGGGCATACAAAATGCAATATCGTACACGCTTCATGTCTGTGAATGTTAATATGTGTACATCAGTCTAAAAGCCTGTAGGTCACCATAACCAACGACCTAGGTCACCAGTGACTTACGCAGCCCACCTGTAAAGTAAGGTTGTAGGCCACCGGTGACCGATATGGCAGTGAACACAGTAATGATTTTATAACAAAGTAACGTGTGCAAATCGTCATTTAATGTAAGAATTTTGCATATTTGCTATAGGTTTGAACATAATCGGTATCACGCTAAACGCAATGTCTTGATCGTTCTCAGTCGCTTTTTGCTCTGCCATTTAATTTTCTAGTAATGCTTTGCTTTCGTTAGTTAATTTTAATGAATACACAGAAATCATTGGAAACTTAATGTGGGAGACCGTACTAAAAAATATTCTTTTCTGTTCACGTATTGTTAAACTTTGCTAGAGAATAAATCACCGAATCAATTAGCGCTGTAATATAAATCAGTAATTTGTGAATGTTATGCCAAATGTTAAAACAGCGATACTTACTGCAAACATCGTCAAGGACTGAAAATAATTGTAATTATTTCAAAGATAAACTAAGAAAACGTTATAATATATAGTTGCAATTGTAGGTTAGATTAATATAAACTGTAATCAAGAAATTGCGTATTTGTTAAACAAATTTCATGCAAAGATATCTATTTCAATGGTGATGGCGGACACACCAATAAAAAATAATTTCACCACTGAACCAACAATATTTGTAATGTATACTGTTATTATATGAAACAACACCAGCTTGCTTTATTAAAAATATTTGACAGAAGCTATTTTATGTTAACAAATATCACTTTCCAGGTTAACTTGAAAAATTTTACTATTTCAAAGAATTTGTATTTAATATGTGTTTAAAGGCAGATATAAAAGGGCACTCTTTATATTTATATAAAACTCAAAATACCAGATATAATAAGTATCGTATAGTATTTATGAATCGAAATATTTACTTTCTCCTGTACTAGTTCTATTTGATAGAGGTAGAAGTACATTTTAGGAAATTTAAATACGTTCAGGTTATGTATTTTTGAAATGTAGTATTTCCTTTTTTGGTAAATGTGATATTGCGCAAGTACTATATGGAAAATCACAACACCCCCATCAACTTTTGAATGAAACAAATTTTGAATGCAAAGGCTTTGATAAAATTAAGTTTGGAAGAAAGGATTTAATTAAAATTCAATTATATAGAAGAAAAATCTGTTGCATACTACATTATATTACATGCAGGCTGTCAATTTGAAAACGTACCATGTGTGATATCTCTGGAAGTAAAATAGACATTGAGCTTTTCTAGAAAACGTTTCTACAACATGGAGGAGGAATAATCATGATTCATAAGGTAATCTTCTTCATTCAACCCCTTACGCTCTAAATACTTCAACAAAAAAATTTCAAATGGTAACACCCACTTTGTGATGCTTTACTGAAAAGCTCTTACAGAATGCTATTCAATTGCAGCAAACAGTTTTTTGTCGTTTAATTTATAATTTTCTGTATACTGCGTATAAACCCTTGGGGTGAATAACATCTATATTAGTATACCTTTGATGTAGCTTGAAAAAATTATATGTAATGGTTTATATTAATTTCATCTTAATTTAGCTCTTTACGATGCTATAATTATACCGTATAAGTAGTGTACCATATTTCTAAGAAAGTTTTAGTGTATGTAGTAAATGAATTAGAATTATACAATATAAACTACAAGTACGAAGACTCCACCCTTTCGAACAGAATGCGTTTACTGAAATTTTACCGAGAGATTTGTGTAAAAACAATATTATTTAAGGGAGATATACGGCTACAACTATTATTCGCTCCCTCTGTACGGTACAATATCAATTATTACTTGCTTAATTGTGATTGCCAGATAGTACTTTTTAAATAATTTGTAACTATTTACAAAAATGGAAACGATATTTCAATACTGGTATTTGGGAATGCTAATTGTCAATGAAATGTAAAAGCTTAAAATGCGTATCAATTTTGATAACACAAAACTAGATCTTTTCGTTGTTTATACGCGCTTTAAATTGGCCTAACTGGTTTGTTTTTGAATATTGGTATCAGTTGTTTGTTCTCTGATAGTTCCTCATATTTAACAGATTCACTATTACTATTTTAAATTGCTTGATATTTATTAATTACATCTTGTTTCACTTTTTTGAAATTCCTTCTTAATAAGTCGCAAAGAGTAGCAAATACGTCAATTTAAAAATTTTCGCCTACCCATGATCTGGATTTTCATAAAAAAATAATTTTAGCGTGCTTTGGTACTTTTTTGTTCTTTTTATATCGAATTTCTGTAATTTTCACTACATCGATTTCTAATGTTTGAATATTATCTTGAATATTTTGTATACAATTCATGAACTACCAACTACAAACCATTTGCATGAACACTTAAAAATTGTAAAATTATTTACTTATTAGCTAGAGACTTGCACGGTGCAATATTTCAATTTTTACTGGATAGACTTATAATAAGAAATTCGGAAAAAGGGACATGCGCCTAGTTACGATATTAAAAATTTGCCCATGTATAATTCTCACCAATGCCGTGATTCCCTTCTTAGTTAGATCTTAGAGAAAGAACTATATAAGCATATAAACGTAAAGATTAATGGAACTAAGAGTAAAATAAAAAATTGTTATAACATCAAACAAATTGATACAAAAATATTTACCTAGAATCGATTTACTGGCCCCTACTGGAGGCGGCTCCAAGCGAGCAGTCTAGTTTGTTTAAACTTAAGTCCGGACCTGGTCATAATCAAGAGAAAACCAGGTTATCAAATAGTCGAAAAACAATCATGACTACGTTTTAAAAAAATGTAATTAAACTAAAAAACCGGTAAACATAAAATTGGACCCTCGCGTCAGTTTATAGGCAAGAATTCCTGGAACATTTTGATTTGAGAATGTTATATAGTTCAACTCACTTTATAAAAACTCGGATACAACAGAATTCCTATTGTACGAGTCTTTACGTAGTAAATGTTTGAATTGACGTTGTTGCGGCGATCATTCGCCTCGGAAATAATGAGCAAACATTGACATAGTCTTAAACATATTTATCTTGTCGGACTCAGAAAATATTTATCTCCAAGCAAACTCTACTTAAAAACGACTGTTAACAGTTGTAATTCAATTAAGGTACCCATTTTTAGAATTTTTTGGATGAATGTGCTGCGGTATGTACCTGCTTCATACTGCTGATGATTCGCTAACCAATGAAGGTAGCTAAAAGCTTTGATAATGCTGCATTTGATTGCTGCTGGCATTTCACTAACCATTGCAGGTAGCATTATCAAAGCTTTACTAATGCTACCTGCTGCTGAAGTTTCCCCAATCATTGTAGGTAGCATTATCACAGCTTTACTATTGCTACCTGCCATTAATTGCTGCTGAAGTTTCCCCAACCATTGTAGGTAGCATTATCAAAGCTTTACTATTGCTACCTGCCATTAATTGCTGCTGAAGTTTCCCCAACCATTGTAGGTAGCATTATCAAAGCTTTACTATTGCTACCTGCCATTAATTGCTGCTGACGTTTCACTAACCATTTCAGGTAGCATTATCAAAACTTTACTAACGCCACCTGCAACTGAATGCTGCTGAAGTTTCTCCAACCATTGTAGGTAGCATTATCAAAGCTTTACTAATGCTACCTGCCATTAATTGCTGCTGACGATTCACTAACCATTGCAGGTAGCATTATCAAAGCTTTACTAATGCTACCTGCAATTGATTGCTGCTGGTATTTCACTAACCATTGCAGGTAGCATTATCAAAGCTTTACTAATGCTACCTGCAATTGATTGCTGCTGGCATTTCACTAACCATTGCAGGTAGCATTATCAAAGCTTTACTAATGCTACCTGCAATTGACTGCTGCTGGCATTTCACTAACCATTGCAAGTAGCATTATCAAAGCTTTACTAATGCTACCGGCAATTGATTGCTGCTGGCATTTCACTAACCATTGCAGGTAGCATTATCAAAGCTCTACTAACGTTACCTGCAACTGATTGCTGCTGGCATTTCACTAACCATTGCAGGTAGTATTATCAAAGCTTTACTAATGCTACCTGCAATTGATTGCTGCTGGTATTTCACTAACCATTGCAGGAGCATTATCAAAGCTTTACTAATGCTACCTGCAATTGATTGCTGCTGGCATTTCACTAACCATTGCAGGTAGCATTATCAAAGCTTTACTAACGTTACCTGCAACTGATTGCTGCTGAAGTTTCCCCAACCATTGTAGGTAGCATTATCACAGCTTTACTAATGCTACCTGCCATTAATTGCTGCTGACGTTTCACTAACCATTGCAGGTAGCATTATCAAAGCTTTACTAATGCTACCTGCAATTGATTGCTGCTGGCATTTCACTAACCATTGCAGGTAGCATTATCAAAGCTTTACTAATGCTACCTGCAATTGACTGCTGCTGGCATTTCACTAACCATTGCAAGTAGCATTATTAAAGCTTTACTAATGCTACCGGCAATTGATTGCTGCTGGCATTTCACTAACCATTGCAGGTAGCATTATCAAAGCTCTACTAACGTTACCTGCAACTGATTGCTGCTGGCATTTCACTAACCATTGCAGGTAGTATTATCAAAACTTTACTAATGCTACCTGCAATTGATTGCTGCTGGTATTTCACTAACCATTGCAGGAGCATTATCAAAGCTTTACTAATGCTACCTGCAATTGATTGCTGCTGGCATTTCACTAACCATTGCAGGTAGCATTATCAAAGCTTTACTAACGTTACCTGCAACTGATTGCTGCTGAAGTTTCCCCAACCATTGTAGGTAGCATTATCACAGCTTTACTTGCCATTAATTGCTGCTGACGTTTCACTAACCATTGCAGGTAGCATTATCAAAGCTTTACTAATGCTACCTGCAATTGATTGCTGCTGGCATATCACTAACCATTGCAGGTAGCATTATCAAAGCTTTACTAATGCTACCTGCCATTAATTGCTGCTGACGTTTCACTAACCATTGCAGGTAGCATTATCACAGCTTTACTAATGCTACCTGCCATTAATTGCTGCTGACGTTTCACTAACCATTGCAGGTAGCATTATCAAAGCTTTAAGAATGCTACCTGCCATTAATTGCTGCTGACGTTTCACTAACCATTGTAGGTAGCATTATAAAAGCTTTACTAATGCTACCTGCCATTAATTGCTGCTGACGTTTCACTAACCGTTGCAAGTAGCATTATCAAAGCTTTACTAATGCGCAATTGATTGCTGCTGACGTTTCACTAACCGTTGCTGGTAGCATTATCAAAGCTTTACTAATGCTACCTGCAATTGATTGCTGCTGACGTTTCACTAACCATTACAGGTAGCATTATAAAAGCTTTACTAATGCTACCTGCAGTCGATTGCTGCTGACGTTTCACTAACCATTGCTGGTAGCATTATCAAATCTTTAATAATGCTACCTGCAATTGATTGCTGCTGACATTTTGCTAACCATTGCAAGTATCATTATTAGCAACAATAAATTCAACCACGACGCGGTCTAAGCCCGAAGAGATAACTTCATTATACATAAACCTCGAAAACCTGAAATTTCAAATTTAGGTTTAATATTTTTGATAGATTAAGTATCAGAGATTTAATATTTAAAGCACCAAAACAAGTAACCATAGGCGACTTATTAATAGAACAAGCTAAAATACCATAATCTATGTATGATTTTGCTATTTGTATCATAGTTGATGGATATTTTAAGATATTGGAAATCTTTTGGGCATGAAAATGTACTGTTGTTAATCATAAACATGGTATTTTAGTAAGTTTCCCGGATATTACAGTTAAGCGACTTTTCAATGTAAATTTCTTGGAAATAGTATTCCGGAAAGTTCGAGGTGTTTTAATAAATTTATGGTTTAAGATTAACGCTATATATCGTTCTTGAAAATTCCATGAGTTTAGTAGATCCATGTAAGCTACAGCCGTTTTCAATGAAAAGTTTCTAAAATTGATACTGCTGATAAGTTTTCTTGAGACTTGGTATGATCTTGCCGTCAACTTTATTTTTCAGTCGAGTGCATTGCAGCTCAAAGTTAAATCTAATAAAATTTGAAGTAGTTTCACTAACACTCCATAAAATTTAACCTCCGAGGTATTCACACT
Source organism: Limonius californicus (assembly GCA_014611495.1). NCBI lineage: Eukaryota > Metazoa > Arthropoda > Insecta > Coleoptera > Elateridae > Limonius > Limonius californicus. The sequence continues at coordinate 9,800 of JABXWE010010719.1, read as the reverse complement.
TTTATTACACCAGGAGGTACCAATAATTACGAGGTTTTATTTTAGGCACTGCAGACAAGATGCTGAAATAATTAACAAGATCGTAATTTTAAAAGCGTGATGATTTCATTAGTAGTTTACAGGATATAATTAAAAGGAGCAGCTTGTAGTTTATTTAACTTTTGGCGACGTGTCTCTCAAGGTGTTTCATGTTACTCTAAAATGTAGCCAGCCAATGCTTAAAATAACAGTTGTGACAACTATGAGGCCTTTTAAAAGCGGCGAATCCGTCTCGACGACTTTTAAAGTGTTTCGAATCGATTATTTGCCAGGATATTTTCAGTCAACTGTATCGAGTTTCAATGGTTACTATTTAATTTTTTAAGCCAAAACATAGCAAGATTTTATTTTAGATCATTAAACCTGAAAGCAAACTTCTAATTATAAAATCGTACTGTATTAACAACAGGATAAGTAATCGAGTTAAAAATTTGTTTTCAATAGAATTTTGCAGTTTAAGGAAGTGCAAGTTTAAGCTAAAAAATCCCAAAGACTAACAGGATGATATCTGTATATAAGCAACGGAATCCAGAAATCCAAAGCTAACTTGATATTGATCCGGCTTGCGCACAACTCGCGTACCCACGAGGTCCTTTGGACTGAAACAACAATATGTAAATTGCCACCCAATTCCTGTAAAGGCTCGTCCACAAATGTTTCATTACTCTAAGTAGCTTTGATTCGGAATTTAAGTTAAAATTAAAACAAATGTATTTTTTTGTAGACATAAATCAAAAGTAAAATGTTTGATATGATAATAACATATATCAATAATTATTTTAGTAAAAAACAAGATAAGCCATAAAAACCCTCCGTAATAAGTGGCAAGGGTAGGCAACCCAAGCTCCTAGTAGGTAGACTAACATGGGGTTGTGTGAGGGAAATTGTCTGGAACGCTCTTACAGTGGATCAAACAAACTTTCTAAATTTTGCCCTGTAATAAAAATGTAATAAAAAGTATAATAAGATTATACCAAGTCCTCTGTACAGCATGAACAAAGTTTTCTTGTTGTTTTCTAATAAATTTCAAAAATAACATTCTGCACAAAGGTTTTATATTTCTGATATTATAACATGAAGAGTTTTGTATGGATTCATTAACAAATTTCGTTGTACAACAGAATTATTTGGAACAGTACATTGTTGTATTGGATACATTTCGTCAAATTCAAATTTCCACAAGCTTTCTTTGTTATTTTTAAAATTTCAAATCATCAGCAGATCTTTACATTTCTTAAATTATAACTTTGGGTGTTTTGAGTTTAATAATAAAGTTCTATTCAACAATACGTTGTTGTACTGTAAAATCTTCGTTTTATTCAAACTTCTACACGTTTTCTTACTCTTTGTTAAAATTAGGTTATCTAACAAATCTAATCGAATTTGTATATTGAAATGGTTTGATTCTATTAATAAAATCTTTTACACGACAGGTACTGGAGCGATGCATTATTTTCTGAATAATTTGATTGAAAAAAATTGCAGCAAAAATTTTCTTGCAATTATTTAGCACCTATAATAAATTTTTATTATTAATTCGTCAACAGGAATTTATATTTTTCAAATTATAACTTTAAGGAATTTTAATATAATAATAAAGTTCTCTGCAAGTGGAACAATACTCTGTTGTACTGTAAAATTTCGTTGAATACAGAATTCCACAAGTTCTCCTATTCCTTACGAAAATTATGTTTCCTAAGTTTAATAAAATTTCAAAATTGAGGTTTATTTACGATGATTCCAAATAAGTGCGAAAAACTTTAACCACGTATAGCTGCGGTTATTTAGCCACTAGTAAATTACTGCAATTCGACATGGATTCAAATTTTTTACATCATTTCACTAAAATGTAAATAACTTTTTTTGTTTCTAGTCCAATTATGATAAACTTTGTTGTTTTAGAAAGTTAACAGTCCAAGCTTAATTTCCTGTACAAAATGTACAATTGAATTGAAAAGTGAATGACACCAAACCCAGAAGGGAAACATTGTAATTAAGAATTTGTAAATTAGGGCATCTCTTGAAAACGAGGTCATTAACCTAGGCTTTTTTGAAAGCTTCTGAACTTGTATTATGTCTTTCAAAAAAAGAGGATATTACACTTTTTATGGAAAATGTAATATCGAAAGAGTTATTTAACAGAGTTTCCCATAGAAATGACAATTTAAATACACACACCTATTTTTTACTACGAATTTTTCACTTCTGAGTCAGTTTTCAAACATAACTGTACAATTTGCTTACGTAGAAATTAAGCTTGGACTGTAAGCTTTTCAAAACAATGTAGTTTATCAAATTGGAAAAGAAACAAAGAAGGTATGTATATTTTAGTGAATTGATGTAGAAAACATTGAAGCGCCATAAAGGTGCTTAATTTAAAAACATTTACTAAGTTAAATAACCTCAGCTGTACATGGCTAGAATCACCCTATATATTATTTTTTATAACCAATCATAAAATCTATTAATTCAGGCTTAAAATACATGGAAAATTTAAAAAAAAATATATAAATCCTCAAATATTCTAAAACTTATGACGAAGGGAAAATCTTATGGGGTTCAAGTTCTGGACAAGCGATTTATTGGAACAACACTAAATAATGTGTATATAAGGAGTAACATTACAGAATGTTCCGTTACAAACTTAATACTCTCATCATATTTACTTATTACTCTCTGTGAAGTAGATTGTAAATTGTCAAATAATGTTTTAGTTTAGTAGTTTAATATCTATGGAAAACTAATAACAGAATTTCATAAGTTTTCAAATATTAAGAAACTTATGACGAGAGAAAAATCTTGTAATACTGTTTAGCAAATCTATATAAAACCTCTTCCTACAGGTAGATACACAAAAAATCAATAGAGAATAGAACCATGCATTTTCAACTAAACAGTATCTAATTTGAAAAAATAGCTAATTAAAGTGTTGTTTCTGATGTACATAAATTAATGATTTTAAATTAAATTTGTATCATATGAGTTCCAATCTAAATTAGAGCACAGTTTGGAGACGTTAAAACATATGTTATGAACCGAAAATTAAGATGCTCGCAAAATATGTTCAACGTAGCTAATCAGCCATATGAAAGGAAGTGTAGGCGAAGTTTTTGTTATTAGTAGATGCAGAATTTTAATTAGTGTATGTTGTTCATGTGAATAACTTGGTATTTATTAAGTTAGGCTCATACAACATGTTTTGCACCGTGTAAAATTCTTAAAATAAATACAGTGTATCAATTTGTAAACGTACAATATATTATATCTCTGGAAGTAAAATAAGTAGGTTGGACTTTTCTAGAAAAACGTTTTTACAACATGGAGGTAGACTCATGAATCACACGGTAGCCTACCCCATTCAACCACTTACGCTATGGTACCCCGACAAAACAAATTTAAATCAAAGCTCTCACTAAATGCTATTCAATAGTAGCAAACATTTTTCCCGATTCTTTTCAGAAAAATGAAATAGCCCACAAGATCTCCAGATTTTGGCCCAATTAGATTTCTTTCTATGGGCTTATTTAAAACCTGTTTTCTACAAAACTCAACTTCAGTCCGAGTTTGTCAGTGACAGACCTGCGAAAATGTTCGGAGGGAATTTCACAATAGATTTTACTATTCCTTAGAGAATAATAGAAATCATTTTCAACATTTAAAGTAATATTTTTAAATTTGATATACAATAATTATTGCTTCTGCATTTTATTTTTTAATTTTTCTTAACCGAGTCTGGAAAAAATGTTTGCTATTATTGAACAACATTTTGCAAGAGCTTTTCAATGACTTCATAAAGTGGGTGTTAACATTTGAAAGATTACCTTACAAGTCATGATGATTCTCCCTCAATATTGTAGAAATGGTTTCTAGAAGTTTTCAATGCCTATTTTACTTCTAGAGATATAGATAACACATTGTACATTTACAAATTGACACCCTGTATGTAGCTTCCAAATATTAATCTTTGAGAATCTGAAACTAATAAATGCCATTATAGTAGTAGCAGAATCAGAATTTAGTACAAGCAGTTAAGTTAGCCAGAATAGGGACCTCGATGGGGCAGTGCGAACAAGCGCTGTAAGTCGAGGTCACAGTGAAATGAGGCTAAATCGGGGTCAAACCCTGGCTGAGGCGGCCGTATTTCACTTAGTTACTTAGTGTGAATGTTAACCAGAATAAAGATATTTATAGATACATATTTTATAGACCATACTAGCCCATAGGTGGATTCATACGTTACTTTTAGTTATTGAATATTATTTTTTAATACATGCAAACGTATTCTTCGATTTATTTACACATATAAAATAATTTTCAATTAATGTAGGCACAAAGATACATTTTTTAATTTCAACCCGTAAACTCCATTTACTTTTACAAAACGATTAGCTATATTTTATACTGTTACAGTTGATTTATAATATCTGATTGAAATTTATTGACAATGGTATTCAAATATATAAAATCCATTCCTTAAGAATAAAAACAGTAGTATTCAAAAAGTATTAGTTTGTATACGGGGCGATACACGGGAGGGTACGAGCCTGTCATTCTAAAAATAGGCAACTCAAAATACATGCTGCCATATCTAAACTTTTATTGACGTATTACGCATGCCTGTTTGATGTGTTTTCTACTTAACTTTTAAATAAAGCGTGCACGAAAATAGAAAATCTTTTTTTAAATATCTTAGACTAAGTTATTCTAAATCTAATGTAATAAAATAATAAGTAGGTATATAAATTTATTAATTTAGAAGTATTTCAAAATGCCTTCCGTAAACTTTCAAGCAAGCTGCATATTTTTTGGAATGGTAGGCTCGTGCTGTACCGTTGATCGCCCTGTATATATGTATATCCCCATATTGTAGAAATACTAAAGCGATTTAATGAAATACGACATTTCGAAATATAACAAGAATGTATTAGGTGAAATTGTAACCTAATATAATCTGAAACCAGAACTAAAACGTTTGCTTTTAATATTGCACGAGTTTAAATTTTGAAAATTTAGATAAGTTCTTTTCCTTTCCCGATGAAATCTACTTATTTTTACTTTAACGGTTAACACATTGACAATTTGCACAATGTTGTGGAAACCTAATTAGATTTTTTTTTTTAAACATGAGTTAGATTAGATTAGTCATTTATTCTAAACTTGTGAATATTGTCTTACAAGGGAATATTTTCGTGTTATTACAAAAAATATGTGCTTTCGGAAAAATGTAAAACCTATATTTTTTGTGGATGTATGTAGCAAAAAGATTCATAATCAAATAGTTTAGCACATTATGTTAATTCATGAAACATGACACAGCAGTCAGTGTTAATAAAATTTATTTTTAACAAAACCACATTTGGTAGTTATATGAATGTCAAACGATTATACTTGTTGAAATTGCCTATTATTATTATTATTATTAAAATATATTATGCTGTACTTATTAATACCTTATTAGTTGTGATTTATAGCGGAAAATATTTCAGTAAAACACTACGAAATTTATGAACTGCAAATTTATATAAACTAGAAAGATTCGGTAACCTCTGTACCATATAAATATGTAAAATAAATTAAGTTTATAAGATGAAAATTCTCTCAGTAATGGAAGACTGCATACCAAACTTGGGGGCTAAATAACCACAACCTTAGTATAACTAACCTCATTTAGATATATTTCACATGTGTTTTTGCAAACCTTAACAAACCCATCCGTGGAAACAATTTAATATAATTTATAGTCCTTGCTGTTTCAGGTACCTTTCAGCATATTGTCATATATTTTTCTATTTTTTACGTATATATTTTTTATATAGCAACCTATAACAGCATATTTAATATATCTAAGCGCATATACTGCTTACATATGTTTCTTGTGTATGTAAATCCATTTTTCATACTCATCAGTTACTTAATATATTAAAAGCATTCTAAACGGGCCTGGCAATTCAAACTTCAGTGTAACGTTTTACATCGATAAACCATTATATTCCTTTCCCTGTGTTTGCAGAAGCTTAGAAGTATCTACCTGAATGCTGCAAAACGAACCGGAACAAATGTAAAAGCCAATGCGTATAGTATACCAAAAAATAAGTTGGTAATAGAGTCTTCGCATTGTTACGATATTACAAAAATGAAAAAGTCTTCATATTGGGGTTGTGTGCTTTATGTTCCTAGAGGGTGGTAGTTGGTAGTAATTTCAAAAATTTCACTTAATTAAGTCCACATATATCATAAACATGTTGTTTTTGTAGTATTTTTGCACTACTTTAAGCCATTTTTTATCATCAGCTCTTATGGTTTTTTAGACAAATTTTTCACTTTATTACAATCTTGGATACGTTGTTTACCAGCTAGAAAAAACAGCAAGTGGAAAGGTTTTATATTAACGTAGCTACGGTGACAATATAAAACGGTAATTTTAGCTTATTTGGTACTACTTTAACCAATTAGGTTCATTTTTATTCAATATTAGTATAATCATTTGGTTTTCCTTAATTAGAATCTATTCGTTAAATGGTAGCAAAATTATAGCTACCTACAAATTATTATGAAATTAACCTCACAAATAAGCAGCTGTTATATTGAATTCAAATTCCTCTCACAAAATTACATCAGGGAACGCATCTTTTTCAACCATTCTAGTTAGCAAGGCATAATTTACTCCGTGATGGGTGATTCGTCCAATAATAGCAGCAAAAATGTCTACCTACCCAAAATTGTTATCGGGACAAAGAATCAAATTCTTTAACCCCAGCCCGTAACCCTTTCGACGGGTCGGCCCCGTAAATACAGTGTAGGTATAAAAGCGATGGTAGATACACTGTACTGTTCGACAGTGAGTTATGTTCTCTGTAATCAGACTCATCATTATCATGATAAAAGGTAATGACAGGTTACGCCAAGGAGGGAGGTCTGTTGACAGATGTTTAACCAACATATAACATTCGTGTATGTGAATTATTTGTAGATTTCGGCGTGGCTAGGTTACTAGTCCAATATTTGCCTTTGGATTTGTAAAAATAACTTTTTTGTGGAAGAGTGACTATTTATTTAATAGGATTGTTGCCAATATGACTCTAAGAAAAATCTAACTAGGCTAAATACTTGCTAGAACGCAACCATGCATTGATATCAAATAATATAATAACATTTTTACACTTCGGCACGCAGAACGTAAATTGGATGGAAGACTTTCAAATTTACAAACACGCTTTTACAAAAAACCTAATGAGCAAACTGAATTCATAAATTCCCTGCTATTAAAAGTTTTGGAATAAAAGACCAATCAAGTTCGTATTCAAGATCCAATGTGCTGTCAAGAACGAATTTTTATACTTAATTCCTTTTGAAAACAACAAATCATATGTCGAAATACGTATGAACTTCAAATAACACCCGTTGAAATTGTGGCTATTAATGTGAATTCAAAATTAGATGTTTTTTAAACATCTAAACGCTTTATCGAGCTAATATTCGTGAAAGAAATATCGCAGCAACGAAAATTAAATTCATTTTAGGAATTTATTAGCAGTTTCGCATATTTACAAAGTGCGTAACTTACACATCGACAGATTTCATTGGACAAGCACGTAGTAAGTCGAAATTCTTTATAAAGCTCAAATAGAAGCTGTTCACATTGCGTCTATTGTTTTGAATTATTCAAAATTAATTCATTCAAGCGATTTATTAGCAGTTACGCGTATTTACAAAGTACATAACTTACACATCGACTGATTTCCTTTGACAAACAAGTATTAGTCGAAATACATATAACTCTCAAATAGGAGCTTCCGAAATTGTGACTATTATTTCTAATTATTCAAAATTAGTTGTTTTTTTGCATCTAAACGCACTGTCAAGCTAATCTTCGTGAAAGGAATATCGCTGCAACGAAAATTAAATTCATTTAAGCGATTTATTAGCAGTTAGGTATGGATATTTAAAAGTAGGTACGTAACTTACAAATCGGCAGATTTCATTGGACAAACACGTAGTAAGTCGAAATACATATAAAGCTCAAACAGGAGCTTCTGAAATTGTAACTATTATCTTTAATTATTCAAAATTAGTGGTTTTTGTAAACACGTAAACGCATTATCAAGCTAATCTTTGTAAAAGAATTATCGCTACAACGAAAATTGTATTCATTTAAGCGATTTATTAGCAGTTACGAATATTTACAAAGTACGTAACTTACAAATCGACAGATTTCATTGGACAAACATATAGTAAGTCGAAATACATATAACGCTCAAATAGAAGCTGTTTACATTGTGACTATTATTAGGAATTATTCCAAATTTGTTTTTTGCACATCTTAGCGTATTATCAAGCTAATCTTCGCAAAAGAAATTTCGCTGCAACAAAACTTAAATTCACTTAAGTGATTTATTAGCAGTTACGCGTATTTACAAAGTACCTAACTTATACATCGACAAATTTCATTTGACAAACACGTAGTTAGTCTAAAGCTTAAATAAAGCTGTTGCATTGTGACTATTATTTTACATTATTCAAAATTAGTATTGTTTTTAAACATCTAAACGCTTTATGAAGCTAATCTTCGTGAAAGAAATATCGCTGCAACGAAAATTAAATTAATTTTAGAAATGTATTAGCAGTTACGCATATTTACAAAGAACATAACTTACACATCGACATATTTCAATGAAAAAACACGCAGTTACTGGAAATACATATAAAGCTCAAATAGAAGCTGTTGAAATTGTGACTATTATTTTTAATTATTCAAAATTCGTTTTTTGAACATCTAAACGCATTATCAAACTAATCTCCGTGAAAGAAATATCGCTGTAAGTTAAATTAAATTCATTTTAGCCAATTATTAGCAGTTGCAGAACGTAACTTATACATCGACAGATGTTATTGAACAAACCGTAGTTAGTCGAAATACATATACAGCTCAACTAGAAGCTGCTGAAATTGTGACTATTATTTTTAATTATTCAAAATTAGTTTTTTAAACATCTAAACGCATTATCATGCTACTCTTCGTGAAAGAAATATCGCTGCAGATAAAATTAAATTCATTTAAGCGATTTATTAGCAGTTACGCGTATTTACAAAGTACGTAACTTACGCATCGACTGATTTCCTTTGACAAACACGTAGTTAGTCTAAATACATAATAACTCAAATAAAAGCTGTTGAAACTGTGATTGTTATTTTTAATGATTCAAAATTAGTTTTTTTAAACATCTAAATGCATTATCAAGCTAATATTCCTGAAATAAATAGGGGAACGAGGGGGAATGTCGACCGCGGGGTAATATCGACCTCATTCAAATCTCGAAATTTTGGCGCCGTACAGTCCCAGTGAGTCGTCTAACCGCTAGAGGGCTTCATTTAAGCGGGAAGTGATAGTTTATTTGTGTTCTACCATGCGTTGTATGTAGTTCTTTGGTGGTGTTTAAGAATTTTCAAGCTTGTTTATAATAATTACGAACTTTTTAATAAGGTAAGCACTATTATACCTTATGAACAAAGTAGATTTTATGTTTCCATTTGCTGTAATTATGTGTTAGGTGCATCCTCTCTTATATTTGATCCATTATTTAGATGATTTATGTAGCAGACAATTTTAAGGTTATGTAGACGACTTTGGGGTAATATCAACCAGACTGATCGATATTACCCGTTAGTGATCGATATTACCCGATTCATATTTCAATTGTCATATTTTAGATCTACTTGCAAGCCCCGACAAAAAACACCTTCCCCTACACCAGGAACCAGTG
>JABXWE010010718.1:0-10658 GCA_014611495.1 Limonius californicus | reverse complement strand
AAAAAAAAAAAAAAAAGATACCCTAAGTAATCCTGTGTTACATGTTTCGTGCTGGGCAGATGGCACGGTTGTCACAGAGAAATAGGTGGAGGTAATCAATCCCCTATTGGCACCTTAGGGTGCATAGAATTGGTCAGAGCAGTACGATTCCACGGAGCAGTAAACTCCAAAATCCTGTGACATATACGTTCTTTGCAATTCATCATGTGTTACAGAGACATAGGGGATCTAATCAACGGCCTATTGACTCTTTCGAGAGTGCGCCAGTGCTACTGGATTTCAGATGTTCAAATGGTATTAAAACAGAAGTAATTATCTAATGGTCAATGATGTGGAAGTTAACTATCACCTGAGCGGTCCAATCAAAGGGTTAATTATTCCATCCAAGTGTTACCAGTAACCTGCCTGTACAGCGGAGTGAAGAGGGGTGCCCCCCCACCGGTGAGTCATATTACAGTACTTAATAAAAGCAACAGATTGGTAAGTCCTTTTCTTTTTCATGTTTCCATATGTGGTGTCGCTCATTTGCGACCCCCGGCTGTCAATAGTCCAAGCACGGCTCAATTCCAACACTCTAACTTTACGATAAGAATACCTGAAATATGTGAAGCTTGGTTTCTTTGAAATAAACTTATGTGCGAGTTCAATAAAAACGTTCAACGAAAAACGCTCCTAACAGTAAACTGCGTTTTTTTAGTCATGCTCCCTCCGCAACTATCTTGTAAAAGGTAATAGCTAAAAATTAATCGGGTGTTGACTATATAAAACATATTCACCAATAAATGCAATCTGATGTTACATTGGGATTATTAATTAAATTTCCTTGATTTGATGTAAAAATTATAGAAAACAGAATTACCTAAAGTAAGCTTTAAACTACTCCCTGAACTTTTAGACAGACATATATTTAGTAACTGACCTTGTTATATAACGTTTTAGGAAACTGTATATCTTACCCTACATTTAAATATAATGAGGCAAATCAATCTATTAGAAAACAATTCTCGATTATTAAGTACATAAATTTCATTAACTGTAAAAGGTGATACTATGCACTTGATAAATGTAACTGAAATTATAAAAGAAGTCATATTAACGAAAGTATTGCATAAAATAACCATTTGGTTAAATTCAAGCCCTGCAACTTGAACTACTGATGGACAGCGATCCAGCTTAAACTTATAATTACGATACCCGTCAGCAGCATAGACCAGATCCTTCTAGTTGGATTTGCAACGTTGGTACCGTCAACAACTAATAAGAGCTTAACCTACAAAATACTGAACAAATGTGTTAGCCGTTCTTGTCACATTCGAATATGCACTTAAAATTAATGGTATAAAACAAAAACTCACCTTAATAATTATTGGAAAGGATGGACACACTCAACTTGGGACTGTAACTGAAAATGGATGCTACTGTTTTAAAGAGTATGACCATTGCCCATGCTTTGCAAATGCTAATGGCCTCAGAAAAATCCCCGAGAGATACAGCGCATGTCTTATGCCGTGCAACCGTCCATCCCTTAATAATTTATTTTGTGGACCGTTGATTCTTAAAAGAGTTTAGGAAATTGCATTAAATACCACCAAAAATTTTTTGATTTTGAAATTCTTTTTGCGTTTCAGGTAGCGTCTTAGTAAGGTAACAATAGTGACTGTTACTATTTGTATAATTGATAATTTTAATAATAATATCCGGAATAGGTCGCATTAGAGGAGTAACAAGAGCATAAACAAAAAACATTCACACAAACAGCAGGTTAAGCATGGTTACGCACCAACACGGTAATCCGCAGAGTCGGACCCTGTTGTGCATTGCACAAACTAACTCAACCTTATCGCACACCAAAAGCGATGGGCCTCTAAGGCCTGTGAAAGCTTCATAGAATATCCGTAATAGATGCATATATTTATGCAATACCTGTTTAATGCTGTTTTTCCTAATATACCATGGATCTGACAATACAGCATGTGTATAGGATTACATAATATTATGTCCATATAACAGTATATTGTTTGCAATTTAAACTAAATATACCTTGATTAGAGTAAAAAATTATTCCAGAACTGTAGACCGATGATCCTGTTGATACACCCATATAAACCATTTACGAAAATGATCAAAACTATTGAACAAGCAGGATTTATGGAGGGATTATCTAGAAATTACCGTCTATTGACAATTTAAACCAAGTTTAGAAATAACCAACCAATAAGAACATACTCCTGTAGTTGTAAATTTTGAAAAGGAATTCCATTTGGGAGAACATTGAGAGAAGTCTAGAAAATAGTCGTGTCGATTCCAGATATATACAACTTCTGTGCGACATATACGAAAAAGCAGCTGCTAAAAACTAGATAAGCAATCGAATATAGTCCCTACAAAACCTGAAGTTAAACAATGACATACTATACGGCCGAAAATTTTCATAACAGCTCTAGAAGACACATTTAAAAAATTAATTCAGATCAAAAAGTTGGCGTTATTAATGGAGAAAGTATTAACCATTTACGATTAGCGGAAGACATCGTCTTAATTTAAGATAATCCACAGTAAATGCAAAAATTTCATAGATGTTACAAGTGAATCGGAAATCTTAAGGGTAGCAGTAAGTGCTCCTCTACGACCCTGGTAAAGGCTAAGCATAACTCAGGTATTGGCAACCCTGCCCTTGGTTTCTCTCACCTCTTATTACCGAGGGAAAGCATCTAAAATTCCCAATCTTATCTACCTTTCATACATCCTATTCAACTACCCACCATGCATACCCTTTCTAACCATCTTCTAACTGTGGAAGATTATGGTTAACATACATACAATATGAAAACGCTAACAATGAAACGGCCTTCAGTAGCTGGAATACTCTGACCAAGGTATCGTACAGGTAGGTGAAACGTCGGAGGATGCCAGAATACCTGGCTTAGGTTAGGCTACCCTATAAAATGAAACATAGCAACATATAACGGAAGATCTATCGCAAACAGTACAAGAATGGAAGAGTTTGAATACAAGCTAAGTAGAATAGAATGACACACCTTAAGTTTAATTGAGACCCGAATGAAGAGAGAAGGATTCACTAAAATAAAGCCAAGTCATAAACTCTTCTTGAAAAGCACGGATACTGGACTACATGGAGTAGGAATACCGGTGAATAAGCGAATAGTTGACAACATCCAAAAAATGGAGGTAGTATCTGAAAGGGTGATATACATTGCCATAAAAATAAACAGATCAACAGCAGTAACTAACACAACAGTAAAGATACTCCAAATAAACGCCCCTACCAGTTCACCCGAAGATATTGAAGTAGAACAACTATATGAAGTCATAAGCAGTAATAATATTATATAACAATCCAACGATTAACTTTGAAACGTTTACCTATTAATAAAATTGTATCTATGTGTGTCCTTCTTCTTCTTCTTCTTATAGAGTAGAAGAATAAGAAAGATAAACCAGCAACAAGATGTTTCGAACGTATAAGCGACCATTTTTAATACAATTAGTTAAGCAGTTGATTGTAATGCCAAAGTCTGTAGAACACAAAACACAAGCCTTAGATATAGTATGTTTATTAACTTGGGTGCTCAAGTAAAGCAAAATTAAGTTTTAGAAGTTTCAGAACAAAAAAGAAAAGATACTATGACGATATACTATAAAATAATTGTGAAGAAAGGTAAGGTAAGCATTTTGTTCAGAGAGTCACCCTTTATCTTAAATTCGTTTGGTCACACTACATATGTTCCCATAGCTTCTACAACCTTCCAGTTTAAAATGTAACAATAGTTCGGTGTCATAGGGTTCCTCTTTATTTTTATTACACGCTAAATAGCACACAAACTATTTTGCTGCAAATCGCAGCAACTCCGTGATCACCATACAGAAAATTTTCGCAGTTGAAATTTAACGCCTTAATATTAAATATTTTTCACGCTAAAGTACAATTTTCGGTCAAATTTAAAGTAACCACAATCTCGGCCAAAGCAAAACTTCGTTGGTTTACCGCACTGCTGTACCACGCTGTAGTATTCACTGCGTTTGAGTTTCCTGTTTTATGAGGAATGGTTTCATTGCTTTCCAATGAAACTAGGGCGGTGTTTTACACTTTCGTGACTGCTTACAAACGCAATTACGTAAGAACCATTATTTAATAATGTTAACTGACGAAGGTTTTTAATTGACGCTTTGTACTCAAAAACTTCAAGAAACTCTCTATGAAAAATAAAGCGATTAGCACAAATCTGCCAGATTTTTGAAAAGTCCATGATTCTTAAACCCAATATCATTTAACAAAATTTCTAGTGTTAATTATTTGTTTCTTAGTAATAATCGCATCGACAGTTTTTTAATGACGACCACCTTCTTATGCCGTGACAGGTTTTTAGGGTTATCTAAATTTTTTCCGTAACGTAACATTTTTGTTCAAAATATATAGCAGTTATTAGTAATTCATTGACGTAATTTAATCTAAGAAGCTAACTTTCTGAATTAATTCAACTATTGCAATAAATTCAGGAATCAGAATTTCGGAACAATTCCAATAATTAGAAACGTTAAACTAAAGGTTCGATTTGCATTTTATTCAGCTCCTGACAATCATTTGTCTCTCCCTCAAAGGAGCCATTACTAGTATTATTGGGAAATATACGACGAAATTTAAAAGTTCCTAACAGCAGAAACTACCACAGATAGGCGGTTGTTTCAGAAACGCGATATAAATAAAGTTCATACGTTTAAATCATGTCTTTAATATTATACTTATTAATACCTCTATATTGCAATGTAACTCCATACCATAAATAAATAAATGTTCATCGACTGGTTCTGATATAACATATAGTTCCCTAAATATATATATATAGAGTCAGCACCAAGTTCGTAACTCAAATACGACTGCTAAGGACACAGCTCAGCTACTCACCACACGGCTCAATATTTAATTAGATACAGATAATAGTATCACTGAGCACGCAGGTGTATTGTTAACATAGGAGCACATAATGCTCACACTAAATTATGAGCACACAGTTCGATATTTAATTATATACACACAGCAATGTTATACAACACATAGTTTTAATATTAGACCATTAGACATAACAGGAACATACAACTTCTACGATAAATTAGAAGCATACAGATCAAACTTTAATTGGGTACAAAAATAAGAACACACTATTTTCACAAAAAATTTAACGACAAATGAGAAGCACATAGCTCAAACATAAATAGAAGCACGCTACTTTCACATCAAATTGGAGGTTCGTAGATCAATGTTTAAGTACTTACAGTAGCATTACTGATATCCAAGCTCGAATACTAAAATAGGGGCACACATCTTTTAGAGCAAACTAGGAGACCCAGATAGATATTGAATTGCGGTCAGATAGTAACTTTATTGATCACAGGGGTCTATTATTAAAATAAGAAGAGACGACTCCGATAACAATTCAGGATCATACCGTTCAGTATTTAATTATGTACACACTGTAGTATTACTAAATATATAGCTCTTATACTAAAATAGGAACACACAACTATGACATTACATTACAAGAACACAGCTTATTCCTTAGTTACAAATACATAGTGGGATGAGAAATCACGAAGCTCTAATATTCAAATAGGATCACACAATCTTTAGAACTAATAAGGATCGTACATCTAAATGGAAATTGAATTATATATATTGCCATGTTATTTACTCTAAATTATTATAATTATTCTAAACTATACTTATACTATGTTAATTTTACTTAGTAACACTTATATGATGTGATTTTTGCTTCGTAATGAATAACGTATATGTAAAAGGATACTATTTTTGTTGGAGAAATCCTAAGTGACCTAAAATTGTATTTAATTAGCTTGATTATCATGTTAAGATTGTTATTTGAAAATTTATAATGACTGAAAATAACAAATGTATACCGGATTGGATTGTACGGTAGTTACGATCTTCAGTGCTACGTAGTGCCTTATGTGGTTTAGAAGTGAAGTTATGGGTGGATATTCCTTATGGAATGGTATTGAGACGTCTATATGTGGCGTAGACGATGTTTTGGGTTGTCCTGGGTAAAGTTGGAAGCCCTAGAATGTAGATTTTTATAATTTTGTAGTTTTGACATCTGATTTATTTGTATTTACAAGATTTATTTGTACTGAAAGAGTTGTGATGACTTTGATTTAATTTTGAATTATGTACATATTATGTTTATTACTTATTTATAAAATTAGTAAGATTCTGCATTTCTGAGGTTAATTTTGTTTTCCGTCTTTGCTTATTGTAGTTTTTTTATAAATTGCAAATAGTAAATAAAATACATAGAAAACAAATGTACAAACATAGGTTAAAGCTACCAGCAAATCCATGTGCTAGGCAACGGTTTTGCCTATTGTGAATATTACTTGAATAAACTCTCAACAAATAAATATTTACTGAAACATACGCAGCTCCTGTCGGCTCTATAATAGCTGGGAAGAATTATAAAGGTTTGAAGGAAAGGCCGGGCAGACCAGTGTTTCTTTGAATTTGTGGGAAAAACAAGGGGTGACAGGGTCTTAAGAAAGGTTAGTAACGGCAGTACTGTTGATATCTAGGCGTAAGCTTGCTTATCTTTAGAGTAGTGACTAATTAACAGCGTTTGCGAAGCTACTAACTGATTGCGATGCGATTACCCTCTAAGCTGAGACAAGGTGTGACTTTAATGTTACCACCTATGTGTTTGTCTATAAATATTGGCTGCAATGGCAATATCGGTTAATATAAGTAGCGGCGTCCCTGGAAAGGTTAGGGTTTACATCCTATGAAGTGTTATATGTGTTTATCTGAATAGTTGCGCATTATCTACTTATTATTATATACTCAATGACATGGAAATCGCAACACCAGGAAGGGGTAGGAATTTTTAGGCCAAACTTGGCAGAAACGTTTAACTACTAAAAGGTAGGAATTGATTAAAATTTTAAAGAAAATAAGAAAATATAAATATAATTGTTATTAATAATGAGTTGGTCCCCCCCTATTGGTTACACACTACCTCACTCTTCGTGGCATCGATTCTAGCAGATGGTGGATTTCCTCTTGAGGTTTCGTATCCCAAGCAACCTGTAATTCGTGCTGTAGAGCTTGCAGCGTCTGCGGAGGATGCAGCAAGTGCCTCTGTCTTCGGCCCATAATGTCTCAAACACGTTCGATGGACGAAAGATCGGGAGATTGGGGTGGCCATGGCAAGAGATTGACATTATCCTTTGCAAATCAGTCCATAGAACGTCTTCCAATATGGGGACGGGTATTATTCTACTGGAAAAGTGGGTCTTCAAACTGCTGAAGAAATCGAAGAATATGGGGTTCTACCACCTCATCCAGATATCGCTGGGCGTTCATATTGTCTCGGATGAATAACGAACGGGACCTACTCCCATAAGTTATAGCACCCCATACCACAATCCCCACAGTTTGGTGCACATGCCTCGCAACAGAAAATTCAACATTGCGATGTGTCCCACGTGTTCGTCTGACCCTCATACGGCCATCATGTATCCTCAAACAGAATCGGGATTCATCACTGAACACCACCCTATGCCACTCTAGGTGCAGTCACAACCTACACCACTTCAAACGTTGCTGCCGGTGTTGAGCATTTAGTGGTAACACAAGATGTAGCCGATAGGATTGCAAGCCGAAAGCTCTGATTCTGCGGTAAACCGTTCGAAGGGTTACAGGACGACCTTCGTTAGCTAACCATTGATCGACAATTGATCTGGTACTGTAGAATCGTTGTCATAAGATGGCGATCCTGTAGCTCATTTGTTCTTCTTCGCCCCCCGGTTCTTCTTCTGCGATGTTCCTGATCCTCCCTAGTCCATGACTGATAGCAACGCATGATGGTGGATTGTTATCGGTTAAGGCGATTTGCAATTTCTCTGAACGAAAAACCACATTCGCGCAAACTAACAATGCGACCTCTGTCGAATTCGCTTAATTGGCGGTAATTTCCACGTTGGCGCACTCTAGCCATGATCACACCCTCAAAACAAATGATCAAAAGCGAAAACAATAAAGAACTGAACAAAATCTCGCAAAACATACACCTGATAAATTTGTTAGAAAAAACTGAAAGAACTGTCAGATAAGCCATTATCACCTGATCCATATGAATGATATTTTAATCAATTGCTACCTTTTAGTAGTTAACCGTTTCTACCAACTTTAGTCAAAAAATTCCTTCTCCTTGGTTTTGCGATTTCAATGTCACTGAGTATATATTGTTTATATCCCGTGAAGTCCCGTATGTACGTATTATATACTTGTTATTTTATCTGGTTCCTTTTATTGTTGATATACAAGATTGGTGTGTCTATGTACGTAATGTGTATAAGTGGTTATATAAGTAGATAGTGTGTTTGGCATGATTACTCATTATTTACCTAGCAATCATTCGGGAGGTAGTCAGCCGGCAGAGGTTGCATCAAACATACGTCCACGTGAAATTATTATTATTATTATTTTTATGAACGCAACATCAATGATAGGATGGCATCAACTGACTTTTACGTGGAGGTGTGGACACAAATGATACTCTTCCCTTTGCATGCGGGGCTGAGGGAGCACGCTGCCCCCCCTTCCCGCGGCTCGTGTGAATAACAAAGAGACTGGCTGGACGTAGTATAACAGCCTGGATCCATCTGGAGAGTTGGTGCACTAGAAGATATCCATAAATGTAGTAATTATTCTATGATTACGAATGGCTGTGGCCGCAACAGCTAGTCTGCAAATGAGCATCCGTATCCTGTTCGAATCCCAATGCAGGGGCAGAAGGTTGGAGTACAACCGTCCAATATATATTGACCGATCAGAAAGTCTGTGTATTATTATCTGTTGCATGTCCTGCCTGTCGCCGTCAGTGAGTTCTGATGGCACCCGCTGTTTGTTTATCCAGGAACTGCATAACTGCCATGCGGAAACGCTGCAATCCTATTTAAATTTATAATTCAGTAGTTTTAATTCGCTCCCCCGTAAGGTCGACCCTAAGGCCTAACACATGTGACAAAAAAGGTGTAGTGCTGTGCAGTGGAAACGAATGCATGGATATTACTATTTTACTCTATGCAGTTTTGCGGGCATATAACTTGAAGACGGTTGGTCGTACGTAAAAATCTTATATGTTCTGTTTTGTAGCAAAATGTCTTATGTACAATAATTGTCGTCTAACAAATGCAAATCAGGTATCCGCGGAAAACCAATTTTCGTGACCTTTGACCTTGGAAAAGTATGAGAAGCCGGGATGCTATTGATGGGGACTTCATTTATAATGCTTAAATATAGGTGTGTGCAAAAATCCAGCTGGATTCGAATTTCTTGGGCCGATTAAACCGTATTTTACTGGACGAAGAAGCTATATGTAAATCTGGTTATCGAAGGTTACATTACGAGGAAATATATAAAGTTGCATGTAAGCAGTTGTATCTGGTAGCGGAATATAATACATCAGTAAATTAAGTTATGTACCGAAAGTTTCTAAACAGTAAACAGCAGTTTTACGTTCCGAGTGTTTACATTCTGATTGGTCATTTCCTGGTTAGTTTTCTTGTTTGTGCGTATACAGAATATGTTTCCACGAAGACGGTAGGTTTAAAAAACGCTGACACAGAACGCCATTAATTTCTTTTATTGAATAAAGATTCCATTGGCTCATAACATTTTTAAAGAAGAGCTATCCATGTTTTACAGTATTGAAATATCCAATTTAATACGGTTAACATTTAAAAGTGTTTCATGAACGTGTAATTACGCTACTGAAAAGGAAACAATACATTACCTTATTCAACTCAACATTTAGTGTATATGGCAGAAAGTTTAACCTGACCACTTAAAATATCTGCGTTATTTTTTCATGTGTTGGAATCGTTCTAGTGTTAAAAAACTCAGAAAATATTTGCAATTATGCAATTCAGTCAGATAGAACTTTAATATTAAATATATTGTTAGGCAATGGTTTTTGCCTGCTATGAATATTACTTAAATCTATAACAGCTGAAAATAATTATAAGATATATAGGAAGGAAAGGTCGTGCATGAAAAACATGAGGCGGTCGAACCTTAAGAAGGACAAAGACGGCAGTCTGAAATAGGCAGTGGGGTGGATAGCTAGGCTCAGCGTGCGCCCTTGGCGTAATAACTAATTAATAGCGTTTGCGAACCTACTAACCGATTGCGATGGGTTTATCCTCTTAAGCTGAGGCAAGGTGCGCTATTAGGGTGACCACCTATGTGTTTATATATAAAGATGGGCTGCAATTGCAATATCAGCTAACATAAGCAGTGGCGTCCTTGAGGTGTTATATGTGTTTACCCGAAGGATTACGTATTATCTACTTATTATATGTGATTCACAAGCATTGGATGCTATTATGGTCGTTATACAAGATTGGTGTGTCTATGTAAGTAGTTGTTGGAAACAGTAGCGTAGTGAATATAGGTAGCTATATGAGTAGATAATGTTTGTGGCATGATTAATCATTATTCCCTTACCAATCATTCGGGAGGTAATCAGTCGCAGAGGTGGCATCGTTAATGCACCTGTCCGCGAGTTATTATGACTGATGCCAGGAGGGCATCGACTGATTTTTACACGGGGGTGTGGACATTAATG
>JABXWE010010717.1:0-55972 GCA_014611495.1 Limonius californicus | reverse complement strand
AAACATATTGAGAATCAAATGCCTAATACTAAAAAGAAAAGAATAAAAAAGAAATCCTCTACACATCAATGAAATGGAGGGAAAAGAAATTAATTAAATTAAATTAGATTAAATTAAATTAAATTAACTCGAATTAAATTCAGACAAATTAGACAAATTAAATTAAATTAGAGAAGCCCCAAAACAACCAAATGCAGCACACCTAACCAAGAATTACCAGGCCAGAAATAAAACACTTTCCAAAACACTAACTAAAAAAAAAAGAAGTTAGTTTTGCGACTGTTCATTAAGCAGGAGTTTCCTGTACTGATATTTAAAGTGCGAAACAGAGAATGTTTTAAATTCCATGGAAAGAGAATTATAAAATTTTGATATTTGGTAAGTGAAACTTTGTTGGAAGAGAGCCGTCTTATGGAGAGGTGGCGTGATGGTACCTTTAAAACGAATATTTAAATTATGCACATCTCCCCTAAATGAAATTTTACGATGTAAATACGATGGTTGCTTTTCCAATATAATTTTATAATAAAAAGTCGCGCAATTTCCTTCTATTTGCCATAGATAGCCAACCCAACACAGGTAATTTATGTGAAACATGTTCAAATTTTCTAATACCAAAGATGAGTCTTATACAAGAGTTCTGTATTCTTTGAATTTGCTGACTGGAGTCATATGTAAGAGATGGGCCGTATACCTGAGAGCAGTAGGCAAAATGGGACATTACAAGAGCTTCACACAAAATTGTTTTAATGGCTACCGATAGGTATAATCTGTGGGGATATATGAGTTTCAAGTTTAGGTAAACTTTTTTAGTGCAATTCGATATATGTGTTTTAAATCTCAGGCTGCCGTCAAGTATAAGACCCAAATTTCTAACTTCTTCAAATACCGGAAGTGCAACATCGTCGATATTGATGTTGAGATCGCTTTTAAGCACTGCTACATCTTTCTTATTACCAAAGAACAACATTACAGATTTAGTGGGATTAATTTTTAGGCAGTGATTTTTTGATACATTAGATATACTCTCCAAGTCACGATTAATACCCGTCATAACCTGCTGGAGATTATCAATCATAAAATTAGTATTACATGTTGTTACATAACCATGAAATGTGGATGTATAGATAATATATAAGAGTGGACCAAGAATAGATCCCTGTGGCACTCCTTGTGTAACTTCTCGCGAATTTGAGCATGAATCAGAAAGTTTAACTATTTATCTGTTACTTAAATAACTGATGAACAAAGAAACAGCGTCATTAGAAAGGCCTATAAAAGTCACTACGGCACACATGATTGTATGATCAATCATGTCAAATGCTTTACTGTAGTCTAACAATACCAGCACCGAAGTGAAAGTGTTTACACTTCCCCTGATTTGGAGCCCACGTTAATCTGTGGGTCCTCTATGTCTGTCATTCTTTAAATGCGCAACACAGACATATGAGAAAAGATTGCTACGTCTCGAGAGAGACAGAACACTCGAAGAAGAAAAAACCATCGTATTACGACCCTGAACTTTAGACTTGTATTTAGAATACAAAATGACACTTTTTTAAACACTTCATTGTAAACTTTTATATGATATTAAACACTACTGGATTTAATTGGGTAGATAATCCGTACACTAACGTAGTTGTCTTTAAAACATTACAATTATTTAAATATTACTGCGATCATAAATTGTCATTTAGTTTTAATTTTATTAAAGTCTAGTGATTAGCGCACTTGCTTATAGATCTAAGGGACTCGGGTTCGAATCCGGTCGAGGTCGGTAGGATTTTTCTAGGTTGGGAAAAATCTGAAAGTGGACCTTCGGTAAGATAATAATAATAAGCAGTAACGCCGTATGTGACACGTTAAAAATCACTACTGGAGTTGGAATTACCCCAGATAGGCAAAATTGTAGTTAGGGTGTACAATAAGCCAATGATGGCTGCAGTTGCATCGATATGCTTCGGAAATCCGCGTCCTAGATCTCGCCCAATCAAAATAAAAAAAAAACAAAATATCTTCAGGTTTCTTTAAGTTCAATATTTTTTACAAGTTTATTAGTTCGCTTATTACAGTTGTATTCAAGAATATTAAATCAAACGACAAACTGTAGCTAGTTGTGTTAGAACGGAAACATGCGATACTTTTTTCGGCTCGCGAAATAAATCGCTTACACTTGCCTTTACCTTTATGATCACAAATCTTTTATTTTAAAAATAATTTAAATTAACATCGATTTTTGCAAATGAGATGCCTTTGATATTCAAGACGTGGCCAAGGAAAGAAGCACGGTAAAAGCACTTTGCCGTCCTTCGGGAGACAAAATTGGTTTGTTTACCGGCGAGAAATAATTGCCAACTTTCAACCATGAAATGAGGGTTGCAAAGCCTACTTTTTAACAAGTTGACGATTTATATTTTTAGGTATAAGTTCCTAGCCAACGTCACAACGGTAAAACGAATTGTTTTTAGTATATGCCAATATTTGTACTTAATTAGAGATCATTTTGACATGAAGCGACTGATATGTAGACACTATGATGATTTCTAACCGTGTCACAATGTAAGTACGAATTCCTAATCCCGTTTCTGCGAATTTTGGTTTTTTAAACACTAAACATATAGTTATGTATTAAAAATCCATAATCAACCTCATCTTCAAACAAATATTTTTAACGATAATTTTTTAAACAGTCCTATCAACCAATCGTAATGAGACAAAATTTCAAATCGACCAATAGCATCAAAATTACACTGACTATTCGCTAGTAGTGAATTACAGCGACTATTTTTTCACGTTGTTTCATTGGATCTTTGTTTAAATAAATGCATAAAAAGTTAGCATTGACTTGGTTGTTAAGGTAGCGCAGCCATTTGTCTCAGGATAAACATTAAAAATTCAGCACCGTCGCCATTATGAAGTACAATTCAGATTTCGCTTTTGAGATTTTCTCTAACATAGGGTGAGTGAATTGGCATAAATTCGAAGAAACTTTACAATTAGTAATCTTACAGAAACCAACATGAGCACGAGATTTGGTCAAAGCTCGGCTGATTCAATACAAACGGCTGTCGAACAAACAACACCAATCAACACCAAAAAAAGCAAGAACACTATATGGAAACAGTTTTCAGAGTTTTGCCTTGAACGTAATTATGAGTTATCTGCATCAACCGAGGTGAAACAAGTCCCATCAATTTTGGAGGACTGGGCATATAACATGCGCAAAAAAAATGGAGAAAACTACAAAGAATCTGTTGTCAAAACTTTGTGGAATGGAACTGCAAAACTTATCCAGGAAAAATATTTCAGGGATTATAATAGAAAAATTGATTCTTTCAGTGATATTGTATTTAAGACAGCGCGAGACGCGCGTAATTGTAAACGTCGAGAACTTCAACAAATTCCCGAAAAAAGAAAATCATCTTCTGCAGCTCTCAGGAAAGAAGAAATAGAACAAAATGATAGCAGCGTGGGACGAAAATACTCCAAATGGCTTACAAAGAAAGTTTTATCACACTGCTAGCTACGAACTGGCATGGAGAGGCGGAGAAGCAACAAAAGCATTAGTGCAATATTTTAGAGAAGAAATAGATCATTATGGAAATCATACTGCAAGGATAGAATATAACCCGATGATTTCTAAAACCGCACAAGGTGGATCGCACAGGTTAACTGATAGCAAATTTTTAACGCCAAATAAAAATGACTCTGACAAATGTCCGGTACGTCTTTTTCATAAATTAATGTCAAAAGGAACTGAAAATATTCAAATTGATCGTTTATTTTTGACACCTAATCCATATTGGCAGGAACCTTTATCTAAGGGGTGGTATAAAAATCTCCCGGTAGGACAAAACGAAATAGGAAAATGGACAAAACAAGCGGCCCAAAAGATTGAATCCTAACAAAATAAAAATTACAAACCATTCACATCGTTCTTCTGCTGTAACACAACTAGCTAAAAGTGGAGTAGGTGAGCAGCAGTTGTTAAAAATAACAGGACACTCATCTGCAAGTTCCATCAAACCCTACCTACAACTTGACGAAGAGCATCACGCAACCGTAATCAACAACTTAAGAGGAGACACTGTTTCATCCTCTTCATCTCAAGGAAATTGTACAATTACCTACAATAATTGCACCATTACAAACAACAGTTGTAAATATTCTTAATTGGTTAATAAAATACTTAAATACTTGTTTAACATTTTGCGACGTAGTTTAAAAAATAATCACGCCGAATTACATTCGTGGTAATAATTTTTTTTTTATAATTTTAACTAGATTAGCACTCATATTTGTTGCTATTAAGAAATCCCACTCGTGGACTTCGTCCACTCGTGAGATTTCTATAGCAACAAAGATTCGTGCATCTAGTTAAAATTATCAAAAAAATTATCACCACTTATGTAATTACTGTTGACAAATGTATCTTAAAAACGTCACCAGTTCGGTTAGATGTGGGCACACTACGACTCGTGAGTTTCTTTTTCGAGTTTGCCAATATTTATACAGAAAATCCATTGCTTATATACACATTCTCCACCAGTGTTGCTTTTTTAAGTTTAATTCAAGAGATTTCAAATAATGAGCGTAAAAAAATAAAATTATCTAACTAAATTTATTTGGTGTAAGAAAAGTACGAATCCGAGCTTCTTTTTAGAGTATGCCAATAACAGCAGAGAACTCACTAGTTACTCCCAGTTGCCTGGGGGACCAAGCTCACTCTTTTTGATTTAATTTCAGTTTGCTTTCAGACTCGTCAATGTTCCAATATTTTGACTTTCTTTCTTTTGAACTAAACAAATAAAACATTTTGTAAATTTTGCAACAACCAAACTGATACGTGTATTACATTTTTATTAAAATATGTAACAACTAATCTAGTTGTAATAATTGTCATATAACGGCGCTAGATAATGATAATTACCTGCCATTTTCATGTCACACTGTCTGTCTGCAATTTAACGAATGCTTATAGAGTTTAACAATAAATAAATACGCCATTTCGCATAACAGGATCCTCTCGCTGGATCGCTGATTAGGATAATGTTTAAAGTTACTTGTCGTTAATTATCACTGGCTTTAGTGTGATTTTGCTACTTAAGAATAATTAAACAATTATCTACTGTGTCTTTCTTACGTTTGTCCAATTGAACGCTTCCGGCAACTTCCTAACCTCACATTCTCTTGGCTCTCTCTCGCGGGAGGGCAATTATCAGAAATACACAAATGCAATTTGCAGCATGTGTGACCGTACTGGAACGGGTTTAATATGCTTGCCGTAATTAATAGTGCACCTACAAGGTCGACAAGGATTTATCGCAGCGTAGACGGTGTCAATGCACCGGCTGTGGTTTGTTTTAACTTGCGACTTTACTAGCACCAATATCACTTCGTAGAAGCGCAATTACAATAAGAGTAAAACTTGTCGAGAGCGGTTGCGGTATAACTATGAAGTCGCACATTTATGAATATTGATCCAGCTTTTAGCAGTTTGCTTGACAAACAGCCCTAGAGAATTTGAATATGATGGCGGTGTAGACTTACGAGTTTTGAAGCTTGAAAAGGAAACTCCACAAACCACTCTAGCAAATTTTTTAATTAGGAATATAAAGTATTTTCGGGTCGTTTACTCGAGAAAAACGATCGTCAAGGGAATTTTATTTAATTTGAAAAATAATGATAATCTTATCCAGTCAGAGGGGACCTACACATTTAGATAGTACTGTTGAAGATTCCACTAGCTTTCTGTAATGGTGGGAGAAGGGTTGGAGGGCATACGGATATATTTTACTGTTTTGTGGCCTTGTTATGCTTACGTAAATCCGTACAATGTATGACCTTGGTAACAGTAAATAAATATGAATGTTAGATAAACCTATAGGTTCTCTATGGACTCCTTTCGCGACATTCATTACTAGTCACCCGGTATTGTAATGGTTTTATAATCTTCTTACTTCATGATGACATAATTATTCAGATAAAGGGAAAGATTTACCAACATTAATCGATACCGGTTTGAAGCACTTCTTAGCGAAGGGATGCGAGGCAGTCCCGAAGGAGGCACCTGTGACTTATACATACATGAAGAGGGTTAAGTAACGGTATTTAGAGCTCGCTTCTATTGCGCGGAGCGGAATTATACAGATCAAAGGACTACTTCATTTTTCGGTATTTGAAGCTTCTCTGACTATATTTTAATCTTCTTTACCCTGCATGAAACAGTGTTAGGTACCGAAATAAGAAGGTTTTACATAGGGGTTTGGAACAGAATTGAATACGAACGGTTTTGTAAAAGTAGGAAACTTTATTTCGTTGGTGAATATTTTAGGTTTTTATTTAACTCACAGTGAAATCATAGCCAGGGGTGAAAGTAGAAATAAATGTCTTGCCGGTAAGCAATTGATTAAGCGCAGTAAATAAAACAAAACATGAAACACAACAAGCTTGTGATGTACACGTTGGTATCGTGTGCAACGCACGAGTGTTGACCGTGCTTCTACTTCGTGCCGACGCTATCCATCGTCAGCGAAAACTCATTTGTGTTCTTTTTTTGGTTGTAGATTGGTTACGAAAAAGAAGCTATTATTTTTCTTTGTTGCCTGCATAATTTTAAACCGTTTCCAGATCTTTTACCGGAATGGCATTCCGGAGAGTTCCGGCTTACTTACATCTCTGTCCATAACTTAGTAGTATCTTGTGGAACTCTCCTGGTCCTTCTTGGTCAGTATTGCCAATTTAAGAGACACCCATAAGAAATGACGTTTGAGGATCCTTGTGATTGTGATTGAACGAGATCTAGGACGCGGTTTTCCAAGCATCTCTTTGCACTTGGGTCATAATTGGCCCATTGTACACTCTAACTATTTTACTTATCTGAGGTAGTTCCAACTCCAGTAGTGTTTTTTAACGTGTTACACATCGTAATGGTACGGGATCTACGGCTTTACTTCTTATCCGACAGAAGGTGCACTTTCAGATTTTTCCCCGCTAGAAAAATCTCACAGACTTCGGCAGAATTCGACCCCGCGTCCCTTGGGTCCAAAGGCAAATGCGCTAACCACTTGACCACCGAGGCTGGTTGATGATCCTTAGCATGTATTCCGATGGGAAAGCTGTAGGTACTGGTCAAGAATATGGGTCCCAAACCATGTTCTAATTTATGTTATAATTAGATCATGTAAACATTTGCTAACTTAACCTAACCTAACCTAATCTAACCTAATCTAACCTAATCTAACCTAACCTAACCTAACCTAACCTAACCTAACCTGGTACTGGTCAAGGTTAGGTTAGGTTAGGTTAGGTTAGATTAGGTTAGGTTAGCAAATGTTTACATTATCTAATTAGAACATAAATTAGAACATAAATTAAAACATGGTTTGGGACCCATATTCTTGACCAGTGCCGAAAACCATTACATAGGTATTTAGTAATGGAACGATATAGCGGTTCAAATTAAAGCGGAGTGAGGAAATAATATACTTTAAGTATTGCCATTTAACACTTCTTTGCTGTATGCACAACTAATATTTATCTAGTGAGGACCTACAACCTTTTCTCATGCTGCTTTAAGATTAGTTGCGTTTATCCAGATCTGGAGGTGATAAGATATAGTACTTTAAGTACTACTACCTATTTAGAACTAATAAAAGGGATCTTTCAGTACTGTTACTTTTTCGATTTGTGTCCAAATGTGTATCAAAAATACTTTTTACGGCAGTATTTTCTGGTAAAGAAGAACCTTATAGTCTTCCTTGATACTGTGTTTGAGGTCCTATGTAAGAGAAATTTGGTAATAATATTGGGAGTCCTTCCTATCCTTTCTGGTACAATATTATTTGATTAAGGGGGACCTACAATGCTTCTATATTTGTAAAAGTAATTCAGAAAGTACTGTTTCTACTCGTCTAGTCACCAAGGAAGGTTGCTCAGCGGTAGAGCGTGTATCTTTCAATCGGGAAGCCTAGGATTCGATCCCCCGGGCCGTCTGTCCTGGCTCAGGTTTTTCGTGGTTTTCCTAAGCTATATAGGTAAATGCTGATACTGTATCGTCCAGGAAATTCTATTATCCAATTTCCTGGTCTTTTCCTTCTTTACATTCCCTTTACTGGTTGAAGAAAGGCAGAGGGTTCCGGTGCGAAACCCGACTGACCCCTAGGTAGCCCGCCCCCTTATACGGAACGAACCTATGATAACTTTCCATTTTCACCTTGTCGAAGTATTTCCTTGAAAATAGGGACTTACTTTGGGCTTTACTGTTTTGTGCTACATCTAGGAGGAGGATTGAGAAAATCTTGGTTGTTGCGATTTACATTATACATCCTTGCTTGTTTAAAACGGTGATATTTGGAAAGACGAGTCCTTTAGCTATATGTGAGTGAGGACAGAGTGGCTTTCAGTGTTGAATGTGGTGTGAAGAAGATAATAGCTATATAGTAGTTTGAGCTTGGCTCTTTTGCGCGAAGCTATATTATCTCGAAAAGGGGAACCTGCAGCCTTATATTATGTTGATGTCTTAGTTGCAACTGGCGAGCAGCTAAATAGAATTTTTTCCTACATTTTCTGTCTATTTATTGTAATTATGTTAATATCTTCAGTGTTGAATACACATGTGTTACATTCTGTCACTTAATAAAGGATCCTAATTTTGTGGCTTGTCTCTGAGAGTTAATTTTAGTTCGACAAGGAATTTATTAATTTTGCCTTGAACCAGCCATTTAAAGTCTATTGACATTTTTACCTCTAACTTTGTCTCCTTCAGTCTTTTTTGTCCAGTTTCAGCAGGAGGATGTGGCAAGATGTGCAAGAGTTGTCAGCTAGCTTAGGTACCTGCGAGATCCTTGTAGCCTATGATATCATAACATTCGAATATGTAATCAAATCGTAAGCCAATGAAGCAGGTTTTGAAGTTTTTCATCGGCGATGAGTCGCCAGCAAAAAATAAAATGTTAGTTGTCGTGGAACGTGCACGAAGGTGAACAGCATCGTGAACGATCTCGCATTAACTAAATATGTATTCACAAAAGAGTATTTTGTACGTAGAGAGCCTCCGGATCCGGCTGCGGTAGCTTGTGCTTTACGTAATAATTAAATGTGTTTAATTGTGGCTCTCGATGCACGAGTTTGAGTTTTAAAGCTTTTAAAACCGCGGGGTTCCGTGTCCGCGAAAGATAATCGTAAGTTTTGCTCGCTCGTGTTGTGCTTTTAATTTGCGATTTTGCATGTTACGGGTGAAATTTCGAAGGCGGGTCTGGAAGTTGTTTGCATTTTGTGATTATGTGCCAAAAATTAGGTTTAAGTTTTGTTTGAAATAACTATTAGAGTAAGTTTTGGCTTTTTATTTAAGTGTGTATGCTACTGAATTATTCGAAAGTGATTGTGATTTCTCTATTTAATGAAATGGTAATTTTCCTTAAGGGAATTACAAGTTTAAGGTGAACCATGAAGGTGGACATTTTTATATCTACTATTTATTCCTAGTATACCCCAAATGTTTTATAAACTTTGAGGATCCTCGCATATCCCTGACACAAACAGAGTGATTTTTGTTATTTGTGCCCTGTACTTACGTATTAATTCAAAATGTGGCTTCAGAAGAATAATTACAAATTTTTACAATGAAGCACCGTAGAAAATTTCAAAAATTCTTAAATTTGTGTTAGTGTCCAACAGTTGATTTAGTTTTCAAAAGTGTTTAGGAATTTTGCGCACCTACACGCATGTTCTGTGTTTATTTTTAGAACCTTGCCAATAAGAGTTTGCAATTTTACATTTAATAAAAACAGAAACGGAGTGGTTTTTATATTATCTGGAATTATTATATTCGTAAGTATATAAACAATTTCTGATTCAGGTTGAAACAATATGGGATATGGTTTAGAAAAGTTATATGTTTGGGATGAGTAAAATTGAAATTGTTCCATGATTTTCTTGGTTTGTGTTTTGAGGGAGATGTTGGAAATAATTTGAATTACTTTTTTTGAGAATGTGCCTAACAAGGTTTTATTACTACGACAAATTTATTACTGTGTTCGAATATGTTGCTATGTTTGAATTTTTATCTCCAAGTAGACTTAAAAATCGTTTTAACGTTTTGCCACGCTTAGAACAATCCAAAAAGACGGTCGTTTGCGGTACAAAATTGTATAATAGAACATTACAACATCATAAAAGATGCCTTATTTGAACACAGGGCTGAATTCAGCATAAAGAAGTTCGTTGAGGTAATTAACGGCATGGGAAAAATCGCAGTATCAGCTAATCGTAATAGGAAAAAATTTAAATATGTTTTATTTTCTAAGAGTTTTGGGTATTATATTAAGAAACGCGTTGACTTTGCAATTGAATGAATTTTGGTTGGAGATATTTTTGGCAAATTCTAATTTACTTTAAAATATACAGGGTGTTAATGAATTGCAGGGACAAACTTCTAGGGCTTAAAGTATACATGAAAACAAACATTTTTTGTTAATAAATGTATGGTCAAATGTGTTTCCTTTCAGGGATAGAGCTTCTCAAAGATTCTTTAAGAAGCGCCTAAATGTAGGCAACTCAATTTACTACCTACTATTTGTTTCCATAACGACGGAAATTAATACAGGCTAAATAAAGCCCTTCTTCCCACTTTCTAGGGCTTGCAAAACACAACAAAGCAAACAACTTTTGTTAATAAACGTATGGCCAAAAGTGTTTCCTTTCAAATAACGACAATTTTGACGCATCGATATGTTTGTGATATGTTTTAACTTTTCTTACATTCGTTTCTTTCTGAAACTTTTATAATTCGTTTTTTCGTTCTATGATTTTTTTGATAATTATTTTCTTCATTATTTACGTTCTGTGTTTCGTATTTTTGTGTTCTGGCGAATTATACTTTAGTATGGAGCTGCTTGTGGTAACGCACGCGAAGCTGTTCGCCTCTACCAAGAGCATTTTCCGATTAGGAATCATCCATCGCTAATATTTATCAAAAAGTTGATTTTTGTTTGTTTGTTTGTGTTATTTAACGTAATTTTGGTTTTTTCTATTGCTTAGTTTTGAAACATTTTGTTAATTAATTTATTTTAAATTCAATTTGAATTTGAAAAGTGGGAAAGAGGGCTTTATTTATCCTGTAATAATTTCCGTCGTTATGGAAACAAATAGTAGGTAGTAAATTGAGTTGCCTACATTCAGGCGCTTTTTAAAGAATCTTTGAGAAGCTCTATCCCTGAAAGAAAACACTTTTGACCATACATTTATTAACAAAAAATGTTTTATTTCATGTGTACTTTAAGCCCTAGAAGTTTGTCCCTGCAGTTCATTAACACCCTGTATAAAACAATTGGCTTTGGCAGCATTGCAATTGTAGGCAGGAAGTTAGTACGATAAGTAGCCTGAATATACTTATTTTTCTTACATATATATTTATGAGCAACTTAAATGGAGTGATTTAACCGTAGGGAATTCCCGAGCTGCACATAAACAAAAAATGAACACTTTTCTCTTTTTTCTCGTATTGTTTCTTTATCCTGTAACTTTGAATATTTTCGGGTAAATTTTTCTATAGATACTGAGAGCTTGCATTAAAAATTTTAATTTATATATTGCAACGATATCTAAACCTATCCAAATAGTATTTAAATGTGTCCTGTGTTTTGGTTAATATTAACTGTTCGAATACCGCCTGTAGTTTTTAAAAGCCAAAATAAAATAGCACACTATTTTTTGTTGGAATTATTATACAAAAAAACCATTAATAAGTAGGAGGGGCTAAAAATAAAACGTCCAGCCAAAATCTAAAATTTAATCAATCCTAACTTGTTTCACAATTAAACTAAAAGGCCAAAAAAGCGGCCTAATTGGCGTTGTCGGCGATTCTTTATTATTTGGGACCCCCAAAAAGACTCCTTTGTTTGTTAGTTTTTCACGCGCGTTGTTTAGCTTTCCCGGCAATTGTTGGGGTTTCCCGAACCCGCGCTGAATATTAATAGCCTGTCAACGGGGGGCGCTAGTGTCAACTTTGCGGAGAAAAATATCTCCCCAACATGATATTGCACTCCGGGAGACCGGATCCGACAATGCATGCCCTCGTAAAAAATCGGGGTAATTAATTACGCATATTAATTGTAGAAAGTCATGTGGGAAGCGCATTTGTTACGCCATCGGGAAAATTTCGAAGATAAAGGCTGAACTAAATCGGCGGAAGTCGGAACTCGAATATCCGCGTTCGTGTAAACGTAAGATTGCAATAACAAATGTGTTCTGTGGGGTTCGTTACATTCGAAGTATTATTTTGTTTTGCAGTCGAAAAATGTTCTAAAAATCGGATTAGACCTCTGCGAAAGGATCAAAGGATGCTTCAGCTCGAAATGACATTGCATGACAAAGACGAGAGGAAGCGATGTTTAAAATCCTTTGTTGGTCGTGGCCCCATGCAAGGGAAATTTACAAGCCTTAAAAATGACGTTTAAAAGGAACAATCGTTTGATGCGAAACGTGTACGACATTTTGGTTTTTTGGGGATCACAGAGCACGCTATTGTAATAAAACACGACCAGTAAGCTTCTTGAATGTTAAAAATTAAGTTAAAATTCTCATAATCAGAACTAATTTTTCCATAAATGAACTTTTGGCGAATAGTCGAAAAATAAACACCACAATAATTTTCAAATCTCTAAAAATGATCGAGATTCTTCATAAACTTAAGCTAACAGAAAATATAGATTTCTTTTTATTGCCGTTTTTAGTATCTTACAAACTTGGGTTAGATGTTGCTTATTGTGGATTTATATTATATGTTTTTATTATAATATTTAGTTTTACCTACGGTAAAGCCACCCGAAACGCAGAACAAGCTTCCAAAATCGAATTGTTTACAAAAATGCCATAATCGAAGGATCACAATAATTTGGATTTTGTAAACTACTTGATTTTTTAGTTATGCAAACATACTTTATGTAGAAAAATACTATGAAATCAAGGCTATAAATATCACAATAACAGTCGGGTTTTAAAAAACAAGTAACAATCGCCAAGGAAAATTAGAAATAATTCAAAGTAAATAATGGCGTTTGTCCTCAGTAAACGCTAAACGGTGTATAAATTTTTCAAAAACATCATTAAATGAGCCTTTCCTAAATAATAAAGTACTAAATTAAAGCTAACCTTTAAAATTAAGACAGATTATAATTATAATTTGGAGGGGTCACTATTATCTGGGCGCTGTGAAAAGGTAATCGTTATAAAATTGGCAGTACACAAGTGATCTTCGAAAACTTAAGTAATTGATATTATTGGACTAAGCGAGTTTTAAAAATAATAAGTAATACCACTATATTGTGTCGTTTGCTTTTAAATACCGCAGACCTTTAAAACGTCTTCCTGTGTATATTTGAGATACTAAAACTTTTCCAGGCGTCAGAAAATTGTTGCAATACCCTGACGGGTCAGTACTGCACCGCGATCTCAATTTGCCATTGGGGATCAGATTAATGACACTCGCACTAGAGGAGTAACAAGTCTGCACGCATACACACACCTTAGCCTTACACCAGGCAGGTTAAGCACGGTTACGCACCAACACGGTAACCCGCAGAGTCGGGCCCTGTTGTGCACAGCACAAACTAGCTTAGCTTTGTCTCACACCGCCTCGACACTGCGCAAGCGGTACAGACGAGCATCACGATTATGATGATGATCTCCTGAAATTGCCACCGATAGTTAATGTAAATGTTTGGAATAGTTCTCAAAATATTTTAAATTTCTAGAGGACATCACAAAATTAGCAACGGGAATGGTACTCGATTAAATTAAAATTAATTATTCAGAATATCCACATCGCCACCTATGTAAACAAATGAAACTCCTGTTTGGTTTAACACTTTAACGAGAGGATTACGAGATTTTATTTCAAAAGACACACCGAAACATCAGCGCGCTACTGAAGTAAACTACTTCCTCGAAGTTTTATAATGTAAAGGGGAATTTATCACTAGGAAAGCCAGCGGTGAATAAGCGTTGAGGCTTCTGTAACATTTAATAGTCCAGTTTGCCGAGAGTCTCTCGGAAAGTTTAAAATACGAAGAGACGAGCTTTCCTTAACTTTGCTCTTGTTTTCTTTAAGTTTTCCCTAATTATATTAGGTCTGGGATAGAGGCCGGCTTAGCGTAAGCAGATACAGTTTAGGAAAATTTTTGCAATTCAGCAGCAGGGATTTAAGAAGGTCTTGTTCGCCAGATTCTTATTTATGGACTTACAACAGAAATTATTCATCAGAGATATTAATTCCTTGAATACGAGGTATTTTAGACCGCCTATAAAGGTTTAAACCATTGCTGAAAATTTGTAGGTGACGAAATGATACTTTTTGAACACCATTAATAAAGAAATAGTTTAATTGCCGCAACGATTGATTTCGTACCGCTGACAGCAGAAACATCTCCTGTTTATTTTGTATTACTAAACTCCTTTCACCTTGTTTTTGCGGTTACTGGCCCGTGATTTATTTCTATTGGATTATACAGTTATCGCTAATACTGTTTTCTACATTAAAATAAATGCAACAGAGTGTAAAGACGTCAAATATAATTGTTTCTAAACTTTTCAATTGATGTTACGACAATAATATTCAGAAAAGTACGTTCTATAGTATATGCGATACTCTTGAAGTATAGTTTTATTACTGTAAAATTTGTAACGAGCCAACGGAACGTTTCCATTAGTCGACAACAAAACCGATGGAAAAGGCTCTTCAGCTAGCACAGAGAGGAGCAAGGGATCGCGGAATATGATTACCGGATGAAAGTGTTTGTTGATACGATGCACGGGATATGTCAAAATAAGTGGTCGCAACTATACGTAGATTCTCGTGAAAGGCGAAGGATCGACAACTTATGGGAAGTCGAACCTACCTCGCTGCGCTTCCTCCTTACGTTAATACTGTTTACAAACTACACACGTAGAAGGAAAGTACACTAAACAACAAGTCATAGGTTGTTAATCAACGGTTATAAATGTATTGAATAAAATAAGCAAAGGGTGGTACATTTACAAGCTAACAACATTCAAATCAGTTTTAAGAGTAGGTTCTGTTATAAATTTAATATACCTATAATAAAAAAAGCCTCCAGACGTCCGAATCTACTTCTCTAACCGCCATTGGCTATGGCATTTTCGGTAAGATTAAAGAACAGAAAGGAACTGCATAGCCAATACTGACTCAGTTATCAATACAAATGCAAATTAATTACTAAATCTATTAAACTTATGGCAACGGAAGGCTCCTTTATTTCTTACTTTTACGTCTCATAAATCGAAGCACTTTGCAAACAAATAGACACTACTTATAGTCTTCACGGATAGTTTTATCTTGATTGATGCGAAGGTATCATGAAGGTGAGGTTATACTCGGTCAGCGCCCACCAATGATAGCACACTAGAAGAAGAGGGACAGCTGGGCTGACGTCACTAAATAAAGACTTCGAATTGCGCAATATTCAGATGACTGAGAGAAGTCGCAGAATATTGCGCAATCAGAATAACTGAGCAAATACCGACCAAACTAGGCATTTTGAACGCCAAAAGCAGTAAGCTTCAGCACACAGCTCTTGCTGGGATGATAGGTCTTTACGAGAACGTTTAAAAAGAGTAACATAGTAAATTTTATCTGTATTGAACGGAAAAGGAAACCACACAGTATTCCCATTATATTGTTAACTCTTGTATACGCACTATGCAACTTAATTGTAAAGTTTATTTTGAGAAAACGGTAAATGTTATATATTCACAACAAACATTCAGGCCCCACGCAAATCCCACCAAGAGCGAAACGTCCGTACGCTACCAGTGATCTCTCAAGTTTGTCGAAAATCCAGTCCTTCCCGCAATTCTCGGGGTACTTTCTTGGAAAATGCTTATAACTTTATAGCGTTCAGAATTCTAGCTCGTGTTCCCCAATGAGAGCACGCAAAAAAGGTGACAACTTACGGGATAATAGGAAGGGGACACTATATACCCAATTTACGAGTTAAGTGATAGAATAAAACTAACGAACATTCAAATTCAAATTGAAACGCAGGAAGCAGCTGAACGGCACAAATTATGCGAATATTACCTCCTATCATAAATCATTTGAAGAAATATAAATACAACTTTACAAGAACCATACCTTTTCTTTCCATTCATTCATGCCCCCCTCCCCCCGTGGAACCGCTTTCGCATTACTTCAGGGGGGCGCGGGCGTCCCTTACATACTAGCCATTCATGCAACATGTACCCTAAACTTAAGTTAGTGAAATACGGTCGTCGCCTCAGTCGGAGTTTGACTCCGCAGCCGATCGGCCGCATTTCACTGTGACCTCGACTGAAGACGCGTATTCGCAATGCCCCACTGAACGAGAACCGTACCTACATGTACAAAACTGTCAGCCGAAACGTAAAAGAAATTATTCAACTATAGAATCATCACCATAAGTGTAAAATTATGGTAATAATATTGGCCACTACATACGCAGACCCAGGGGGCGGGGATGACCCAGTGGTAGAAGAGCCAAGCTTTGGATGTAATAATGCAAACGTTTCCCGGTTCGAATCACTCCAGAGGTCGGAAATGTTTCTAATTCCCTGGGTGGTCGGTACTGGGTTTCGGTTTCCATTTGTCATTGGGGATTAAATTAATGGCACTCCTCGAATTATGGTCACATTAAGGAGTAACAAGACCATAAACAAAAACATTCAGACACAACAGCAGGTTGAGCATGGTGACGCACCAATTCGGTAACCCGCAGAGTCGGGCCCTGTTGTGCATTGCACAAACTAACATAGCCTTGTCTCACACCAAAAGCGATGGGCCTCTTAAGGCCTGTGAAAGCTTCATAAAAATAAAAATAATATACGCGGATCCAAATTTTCAGCTAAAAATGTATAAGATATTGATATTTTTCCTTTTCAATTTTTGCGTATGCTCATCGTTTTCACGCGTATATATTTACTTTCTTTATCATTATTCTGAGCTTTAATGAAATTTTAGTATGCAATCACCAAAATATTGAATTATTCAGCAATCGAGTAAATTAATACAATTTTGAATATTTTACTAAGCTTTAAAATGAAATGGATAATAAATGGAAATGAAATTTGCATGTTAAAGTGACAAAAATTAAGCACAAAACCATGCAGTTTATAGGAAAAATAATAAAATACATTTTGAGCTTTTCCGTTAGCTTTCATGTTTTGTGGAACCTGATTTTGGTAGTAGTAAAACACTTAAATATAACTCGGTTTTTCATTTATAAATAAATGAATAAACACACACAGCCGCTTTGGTGGCTTAACAGATGTTGCTTCCTTTCGATCAACACAAATAACACTTAACCTATTAATTATACTTTTTACTAACTGGAGAATTCGCGATGTTTTTTTCTTGAGATTCTCTGGGCCTCTTCCTCTTCTTTGGAAGGCCCTCCTAATATGTGGTCTTTTAGAATAGAATAATAGTGTGTTACAATATTAATATCAATCGTAACCACACTAAATGTACAAAATGGAGTTCCAATTTATATTACAACACTTTATATATTATATTTTTATACTATAAACTTGCGACTCATGCAACAGTAGGTATTTTCAAATATAACCAAATACTTTCCTTGTTAATTTTATGTTTCTGGTACACACCCACGATACATTTCTTAACCGTTAGCGTAAGGCTGAACCCTTAAGACATGGTATGGGTGTAAGATTTGATTTTATAGTGCAAGTATTATGGAAACAAATAAAGAAGAGGTTTCTTCTGTGGCTTCCAGAATAAGATTTTCTGCTCAAGTAGGTCCCGTGGATATGTGAACCAAAATTAACAATCAGAGCATACAATTTACTATGATCCTTTACGCACTGGACTGTTGCATTAATCGTATTGGGATGAATCAAATTTCAGAACCTTATTCTGCATTTCCGATAGTAATGGCTTTTTTGGAAGGTCTTGAATTGATATTAAATGTGGCAGTAAGATTTTTCATGGTATTTATATGGATTTTTAGATGTTCATTAATAAATGTGGTTTCTCAAAAAGTTTTGTGCTGATTTTTAGGAGATATTCCTGGAATTGTCTTTAAAAAAGTCGTAAGCTTAAGTAACCAGACAAAGCAACAGGCAACACAAAGGCTCGAAATTTAACAAAACCCAGCGCGGAAAAGATAATCCCGAAAAGTGCTTGTAAAAAAAGCTCGGTGCAGATTTTATCAAAAATTCACGATCCACAAGGTTGCAGGAGTATTTTATTACAAAAGGCGATAAATCCAGCCATTTCCATTCTTTCAGCATTTCCTCCTTTGTCTCATTTCGGCGTGCCAGCACGACAAACGAAGACAAATGGCGAATATATTAGGCAAAAATAAACCGAGATGAAGGGCCCATACTTTACTTTTATGAAAAATACCAGTAATTTTTGCAGTCGCGTTTTTCATGGGGCTCTCCCGGGCACCTTTTCATAATCTAGCGGGCTTTTACCTAAGGTAAATAAATTGAGCCCATAAAAAGTGGCGAACCTATAAAGTTCGCTCCTCGGCCAGGAAAGTGGTGCAAAACTACGGACACGTGGAATTTCACGGAACGATTAGAGCGAAACGAGTAAATACAACCAGGCAAAAATCTCGCCACATAAACAACAGGATATAAGATGTCTAAGCCGATTTGTTCGGTGTGTATTATGTTTTGTCCCATCATTGTTCGGCCGCCATTCTCGTTCTCCCAAATCCTCTCCAAGCTGCCAACTTCGAAACTCATCAAATTTCCCTTTGTCAACCCTTCTCTCGGCAGCCATATTTCACGTTTGTTGTATAATGACGCCATTTATCATATTTGTCCGCACTCTCCACATTGATAAATAGTATTTAGTGGAGCCTCGTTTTGCCTCGAAATGTATCATCGGAAAAAGTTTGCTCTTCCACTGCTTATCAAAAAAGGTGAAGCGACGCCGCCGCCGCCACCGTCGGACGCGCTGGCTGCTGTTTCAATAAAGTTCTCATTTTTTACGTACCCGATTTATTACGCCAGCATTGTGATGTAAAACATTCGGGCCAGGCCGGAATTAATGTGTTTCGTTAATGGATTACACATGCAAACATAAATTCGGGTTACACAACCAGAATTAAGTGACTTTATAAAAAAAATATTCTTTGTTATCATATCAAATTAAGACACTAATTTGTTTTGTTAATTGTAGTTGGTGAACCTTTAAAATAAAATTCAGTATTCTTTTTAAAATATGCCCTACAAAATGTTTTATTAGTTTTTATAATTGAAAGTTTTTTAAAATTACGGAAAATGGAATCCTAGAGTTTAACAGAATACAGCAAGTAAAACTGACAGTATTTTTTCGCCGTTTGTTACAGTTAAATCAAAAACTATTATTAAAGACCTACACTTCAAATGTAGAAAACGACGTACGTAGTTTGCGAACAGAAGAACAGCGTATGCAACCCCTCCGTGTCTGTTCTGGTATGAGTGGTTGCAGACGTAAAACCTCTTTCACTTGACTCTTGAGGACTTTCTAGAGTCTATTACGATGTGTTTAAGCATATTTTCAAGTTTTACATTTTTAGCAAGTTTTTTTATTAGAGACAACACACACCGAAAAGTTTAAGAAATATGGCATTATTAATTAATGGATATGCATGATATTGAACGATTAAAAGGTTCGA
Source organism: Limonius californicus (assembly GCA_014611495.1). Taxonomy (NCBI): domain Eukaryota; kingdom Metazoa; phylum Arthropoda; class Insecta; order Coleoptera; family Elateridae; genus Limonius; species Limonius californicus. The sequence goes on along the minus strand of JABXWE010010717.1, from coordinate 36,287 downwards.
GTACAATGATAGTAGTATTAGTTGACTCTCTGGCGTGAATCCTTAGTTCTGATGCAAGTGGGGGACTTACGAGAATTTAAAATATGCAGGATAAGTTTTTTAACGATTTATTATGAGTTTACTGAAAGTTGCTCAACATTGCTGAAAATATATAATTAGCAGTGGTTTGACCAAGTTATTGGGGAAGCAATCGACCATTTGGCGTTTCTGATTAGTCTTAGCACAAGCTATACTTTATCTTGTAACTAGGCTACACACATTACAGCTGTTTGTATTCCATGGGTATTTTAGTAAATTTTACATTGTTTAAATAAATAAAAATCGAAGTAGTTACATTGGTTGTGCTAAGAAACTGCAATGAATCTATTTACGAATAAATAAGATACAGTTTTGCAACAGGCATTTACAATATTTATTTCTTATAATGTAAACAAAACAAACGGCAAAACCAAGATATCATAAAAATAGGTTGACGTAAAAATAAAATCAACAAGAACAATAAATTAATTTAAAACAGAAAGAACATTTATTAATGACCTAATAAGTGTTCAAACTACCGTCCACGTTGCTGTTCACATAAGTCAATCCGCTGCAAAAGAGAATTTCTAAGACGACTTAGCATGTGTGGGGGATGGACCTACATGATTCAATAATTTTTTCACGTAAATCTTCCTGGGTTTCCACGGTAGTTTCGTAGAAGTCGTTTTTTAGCGTACCCCGCAAAACGAAATCTAATGGAGTACAATCTGGATTACGTGGAGGCCAAGGATAAATAACATCTCTTGCAATTAATCTGTTATGGAAGATTTCATCTTGGTGGTTTCTTAAATTCTACGGAAATAGATAGGTGGTCCGTCATTTTAAAACCACATACGCTGTCTCACATACAGAGAAATGTCCCCAAAAGTTGAGGCAAACCATTTTCTAAAAAATGTATATAGATTTCCCCTTTTAAACTGCTCTCAAAGACGTGGGAGGATCAACGATAAAGTTGTGAACGAAACCACACCACACATTTACAGTAAAAATTCTTTGAAAGTGTGCTTGCCGAATCCACTGTAGGTTATCTTGTGAATAGAAGTGGTAGTTGTGTCTATTATTACAAACCGATTGTTACTAAACGTTGCTTCGTCAGAAGATAGAATATTTCTTAAAAACAATGGACCTGTTGGCAGAAATTCACTAGACGTGGGTAATCATCTTCAGAATAGTGTTGCACTAATGTAAAGTTGTAAAGATGAAACCGGCTTGTTTTTAAAATGTTAAATAGTGAACTTTGGCTAAAACCTACAGTTCTTGCAACTGCTCGTTGGCTTATAAGGGGATTATCAGTTACTTGTTCGATTACTGCCGCTTCAGCTTCTACGGTTGTGACATATCGTCTTACCTTTGGCTTGGAAAACTGTCCATTGCCACAAATTTCTTTCCAAACGCCTAAAGGCATTACATGATGAAAGGGGTCTATCCGGGTACCTTTGTACACATCGTCGTACCTCTGCCCCTCTACATCTATCATATCCGTTTTCTCGCTTTTTTAGTATTAATAAACTGGGTCGACACACATGGGTCATGCACAGTTGTGGTATTACATTATTACAATTCACTTAAGATATATTATGAATCGTGATAATTTACTGTTGTGTTATTTTAGGCACCGCTAGATAAACTAATTTTTGCATCTGATTTGCTAGTCACTATCACTTAATATCACATCCTGGGGAAGTCTTGGTTTCAGTCTAAGGTTGTGTGATCGTTGACCAATTCCGTAGTGGTTGATTGCTGGACAGTTTCCTATGTTAGCAAAAAACTTTTTTGTTGTAGTTCTTATAAAGTCACTTATTGAGGGAATATTTAGCTCTCGACTAATTTGTTCATTGCGCATAAACCATGGCGCATTGGTGGCTACTCTTAAAACTTTATTTTGAAAGGTTTGTAACTTTCGTACGTGAGTATTTGACAAGGTACCCCATACCGAGCACGCATACATCAGAGCTGACCTCAGAATCGACGTATAAATTAGTAGAGTGCACTCAATCTTCAATGGCGAGTTTCTATTTATTACAGGGTAAAGAACTCTTAGTTTGTTGTGAGCGTCATTCAGCTTTTGATTTATATGTGCTCCCCAAGTGAGACGATGGTCCAAGTAAACCCCCAAGTATTTCACTGTCTCATCCTTGCCATTCCATTTAATTGGTTTTTCATCTATTAAAATACTTTTTGGAGTGTTGTATCGTCTTAAAGTAAATATTTTTGCTTCGCATTTGCTGCTGTTTAATGAGATGTTCCAGCGATTAAACCATTGTTGTAGTTCATCCGTGGCGTGTTGAAGAGTCGCTACAGCGGTGTCAATGTCGTGATTTTGTGATATAATCGCAGTATCATCAGCAAACATTGCGAGGGAACAGTTTGTGGGAAGAGGAATATCATACATATAGATATTGAACAACAAAGGGCCCAGAACAGAACCCTGAGGTACTCCGGCTTTAATGTTTTTGATATTAGAAAAGGTTCTATTAAGACGGGTGTTGAAAGTTCGACCATATAGAAAAGAGTGGATGATATTGGTAATGTAATTGGGGATTTCCAGTTCTAACATTTTGTAAAGTAAGCCTCCATGCCATACCCTATCAAAGGCCTGGGCCACATCGAGAAACATGATAGCAGTATACTGCTTATTCTCAAATCCCTTAATTATTGTTTCACTGATTCGAAGTAGCTGGTGGTTTGTAGAATACTTAGGACGAAATCCAAACTGATGTTGGGGGAGTATGTTGTTATGATTAATATGCTCATTGAGTCTATAGTATATAACTTTTTCCAGGAGTTTTGATAAAGTACAAAGCAAACTAATGGGCCGGTAGGATGACGGTACATTTTTTGGTTTTCTAGGTTTGTTAAAGTGTAATACATGCGCATGCTTCCAGGTTTTGGGGAAATAACCTCTTACCAGGCAGGCGTTGAAGATAGATGCAATGTAGGATACGCACTTCGTAGTAAGATTTTTAAGAATTAAGTTTGTGATAAGATCAGGGCCAGGAGACTTTTTGTTTGGCAGTTGTCGAATAATTGATGCAATTTCCTTGGGAGTTGTTGTCATTACTGCATCATCCTCAGCAAGTGGTATGCGTTCGGAAACGATTCCATCAATCATTGTGGTAAAAGCAGCGTTGTTTAGTTTGACATCGGCATTTAGTACCTCTTCAAGGTAATTGCCTAGTACTTCACATTTTTCTGAGTCGCTAGAATATACGGTGCTGTTGACTTTTAGTGGAGGTATTAGCGCTCGTTTGTTGTTAATACGTTTAACAGCTCGCCACATTGATGGGTCATTACATTCTAGTTCGCTAATATACTGCTTATAAGTTGCGATTCTATAGTTTTCAATCTCCCACTTAACTCGGTGTGTTAATTGAGTAAGTGCTACCTTGTGATTTGGTAGTCTAGTTCTTTGCCATTGTCTCCGAATGCGATGCTTTTCATTTATTAGTCTTTGTATATAAAACGGTGTTTGAATGGTAAACTGTTTCTTTGGGGCAGTGGTACTTGCTATTCGTACGGATTTTTGTATTGAGGAGGTTAGGTTTTCTACTGCTAGATCGATACCTTCAGTTGTAAATAAATTTGCTGGGTATTTAAGGTTCAGATCGAGGTGATTTTTAAATGTGTCCCAGTTAACTGGACCTTGGATTAGCTTTGGTAAGCTGTGTGCTATGGACGGTTGATTGTTGAAGGTGATAATAACGGGTATGTGGTCTGAATCTAATTCCGCTACCACTTGTTGATATAAGGGCCTGCATATACTGTATAGTAAACATATGTCCAGTATATCTGGTTGGTGATCAAGCCTCTTGGGATAATATGTTGGTTCTTCTGGTGCTATTACATGAACCGGGTGATCAGAAGTGTAAGAGTATAGGCGATTACCATTCGGATTACCTTTTCTACAACCCCAAGCTGTATTTTTACTGTTTAAATCACCCAGAATTATTGTTGGGTAACCAGAATTTAAAACTAGATTAATATCTTGCGGCAGTAGTCTTTTACTTGGTGGCTGATACACAGCAGCTATAACAACTTCATTATTATTTTTGAGATATAATTTAATAGCAGAAGCTTCAAGATTTTCGAGTGAGGGTAGTAGCAATTCGTGATGTTCGACGTTTTTCTTGATCAGGATAGCAGTTCCACCATAACCATCTTGTTCGGGTCTGTCAGCTCGATACACAGAGTATCCAGGTATTGAGAAGTTATTTTGATGTAATAAATGAGTTTCACTGATGCATATAACATCTATCTTATATCTTGAGAGAAAATCTATAAGTATTCCCCTTTGATGTACGATACCGTCGGCATTCCAATTTGCCATTGTTAATTGGTTAATAGATAGGAGATTATTTACTGCCATTGGAAAAAATAGAAGTTATTAATTGTGTTAAAAATGATTTTATTTGATTCAGATAGGGAGTGATTAGATTTATTATTGTTGATATGAAGGAACTGTTAGAAGGATTTGGGAGTGTAGGAGTTTCCTGTGATTGTTGTCTATTATCTGTGGTTTGGCGTTTAGTTGCGCTACTATAGCTGTTTGTGTTATCCAGTTGTGATGGGTTGAATTGTTTTCGTCTGTTAATTTGATCTTGGTACAGTTTGCATCCTTTAAAGTTGGCAGGGTGATCCCCTCCGCAGTTGACGCACTGTGGTTTAACGCTAGTTTGCTTTGTACAATCTGAATACAGATGATCGCCAGAACATTTAACACATCTGGGTGGTAGTCTGCAGTAGTTTTTAGTGTGGTTCCATCGTTGACATCTCTGACATTGTGGGATATCAGATGATTTCCTGCGTGGTTCTACCATAACTACACAATGGAATAATCGAGTTATCTTAAATATATCTTTGGATTTTTCTTCTTGTTTAAGCTGTACCGCACAAATCGGAATTGGATATTTGGCCTTGTTGTATAATCGTGATACCCGAATAATTGGAAGCGCCTCAGATAGTAATTCGTTTTTAATCTCCTCCTCCCCTATTGATATCGGGAGGTTTCTGATTATAACAGACATGTTTGCACCGTCTGGGTTTCGATAAGTGTGGTAATTTAGCTTGTGTTGATCATAGTAGGCCGTCAGTTTTCTAAAATCTTCCGCATTGCTAAGATTTATTTTAAGCATTTGGCCAACATTAGCCGTGGTAAATTCTTTCGCTATGGCTTTAATATCCTTAATCACTTCTTGATAACATATCGGCCCATGAAGAAATATTGGGGGGATTTTACATTTTATAGCAGGTGCGTCACCTGCTTCGGATGAATTTGATAGCTGGGTCACTTCCACTCTGAGAGCATGAAATTTATTTTGTGTAATAAGTTTTTGTGGATCAAATAGATACCGCTTATTTGGTTCGTCTGCAGGTGGTGAGGAAAAAGGTCGCTTACCGCTATTATCACTGGTGTCCATGTTGCGTGACATTTCCTTGTCTTGATAAATTAATGTAGGCGGTTTAAATATAGCACTACCAATGGTATTTTTATCATTGCCGGTTTGTGTTTGGTTATTTTTATTTTTATCGGTGACAGACATATGGTTTGTGATAGAAGGATTGGCTGTATAATAGGCGGACCCGTCCGAGGGCGGTTGCCGCTGGGTTCACTACCGTATTGCCTATTAGCGTTGAAATAATAAGTTTTTGCTATTACTATATGGTAATTTTAAGCTGAAGGTGTGCACTAAAAATCACTGTAATCGAACGAAACACGCGGAGCGATGTTCACACGGTCACAGCTGGTGCGGAACTCCCGTTTTCTCGCTGTTAGAATACAATGGAACTGGTTGTGATTACCACAAATTAACAACTTGTTGAAGTTTGTTAAATTTTGACAACGGAGTAGTTACATTTGCCTGTTCAAAGGATTCTTAATGTAAAAAAATATTTTTTTTTTTACTAAAAAGAAAAGTTAACTATGCATTTCATGCACATGCGAGAGGTGTAGTCTACCTACTTGTTGCAAGATAAAATGATCACACTGTATGTACAAAGAAACCTAAAATGTCTAAAAATATATATCCTAAATGTTGTAAACATTTTTACAAAGAAAGTACTAAGGGCGCTTTTTAACGGTAGCGCTAGACTCTTTGGCGTCAGGGCGAATCATCACAGGCTTTTAAACATTTTAAAATATATTTCTTTAAAGAACGTTCTAGGGCCAGCGTGGTTCAGTAATTAGAGCAGTTTGCTCCGGTGCAGGTGGTCGGCAGTTCAAATCCCCGATCCGATGCCTGACGCAGTTGCTTAAATACTACAGTACCTGCGTTCGAATGAACAAGGCGTAGTAGTGCGATTTCTAGTGTGTAATGCTTATCACATCACCACTTGTCTGACCTTCCGCTTTGCAGATCAAACTCTTTCATGGGGTATAAAGCCTCAACATTATTAATAAAGAAAGTTCGGCCGAAATGGCTGTCATATGCAAATACTAGAGATTTGAATAAATTTTGAGGGCAGTACTCGATCTCAATGTTTTACGTTAGTATGTGAAACAAAAATAATTGAATTAAAAATTAATTTCGTCGTTTGTAATGTAGTAATTGAAAATTGTTAAATAATAATATAATAATATACAATTATGAGACGTTCTATCAAATATTCAAGTACCGATGTTTTATCTTCGTACAAGATACAGATATAGTGGAATATACAATTAATGTGGATATGTTGTAGGTTATTTTTCAAGTTTTGTGAATTGTTCAATTGTTTACCAGAGGTTTGACTAAATATTCTAAATACATTTAGGTATCTTTAAGACATGTATAGTGAACTTTTTGTGTAACTGCTGGAAATATACAACAATTAACGGTTTAATCAAGTTTTTAGAGTGGTAGTCGCTATGGCATCAATTGTTTAAATTCTTGTTACTTTTTTTTTAAATTAAGTGTGTTTCAAATTACTTGAAAAAAAGAGAATATTTAGAGGAATATTTAATTACTAAAAATATATCTCTAGCTATTTTGTGGGGAATTTTTTGTATAATTCCTGATTATATACAGTTACCAGAAGTTCAACCATATTTTCAGTGGCAGTGTCGACCCTCTAGCAACATTTTTAGTATACCTATTAATAATTTTAAGGTTTTTGTGAGTAAATGTTATAGTTACTGAAAATAAACACTTGTTCAGCAACATTTTCCATAGTTACTAGTCGACTTTCGAGTGTCACTGTTTAACTTAGCAAGAAAAACAAATATAGAGGTATTGAAATTTACCAAACTACGTTTTTAAACAGTTTTTCGAGATGTTTGTAAAAGAAATGTTTAAAGTTTCATAAGGTCTATAATTATTAGATTTGGTTAGTGTTTGTTGTAGTAGTTTTGTTTTGTTTTGATCGGGCGAGACCTGGGACGGAGTTTTTCAAGCATCTTTCGGTGTATCAGTAGTAAAATCTTATACAAGGTACAAAAAACCTTTCTCAAAAACTGCTGCTGAGTTGGTTCTAAAATAGCTAACAATTTTTAATGATTGTCCTGATATTCTAAATCAACCAAAACTAAACATTAACTTTTTGATTTTTAAAATTCTAATAAAACTTATGGTTATGGATTTGGTTGTAGTTAATTGAAAACCGGAAATCGTGAGCTACGTTATTTGAGAACCTCTGATAGTATTACTAATGCCCCCGCAGGCAGATACATAAAAACAATACTAAAAATAAAACATTATCTTCTTGGCATTGTTCAAATGGCCAGATTCCTTCCTTACTTTTGATAAGAGATTTATTCATCCTCTGTGCAACTAAGGACGTTTTACGTATAATATTTGCTCGTTATCGGCTGTTGCAGTGGGTTTCCCCACTTTTCGCGGCCATTAATCTGTAAAAATCTACCTTTAATTTACAGTCTGTTTAATTTTATATCAAAGATTTATATCAGCAAAAACTTAATTTATTTAAACTATACGTAAACATTACCAGGTGTGGTTTGTACGTTGGTTCTCCAAACAAAAGAACCACCTTATTTGTAAACACGTTTTTACGAGCGAGTATACTTTAATTCAAATTAGTGCGGCTATAATTTCTAAATTTAAACACAATTACTTAAGTTCTGCAACAAAGAACGATGCGTTTATTTTTAAATAATCTTTATTCTGTCTTAACCTTGTACATTTACACCAAATAACATTAGTTAAACCAAAAATAAATTATTACCGTTTTTAGGAAGCGCTTACCTTGGCTGTAAGTAACGATTAAAATTATGACGTAAGCCAAACCACACTCAACTTTTTTGTTGGATTTTAAATCAGGAAGGACGTTCATGTATCAAATGATCTGCAATATTAAGCGCTTTATTAAATTAAGCAATTAGCGTTTAATATGCCGTTAAATTTGTTATTAAAAGTGCAACAATCGCTTTTGTAACAGCACTCCTTTTGTTATTAAAACGTTTAATAGTACTAATCGAATAATTAATTAGGACGAAATTAAAGCGCAAATTTGTATTAAATTCCGTTTGTTACTCATTGCTAATGTTCATGTCTAGTTCCTGTACTAATAATAATGATATATTTTTGCGCGTTAAGATTTCTGCAGTTCTTAAATGCCGGAATTATTAATTATTTGTCTTAATGATGCAGGACCTTGCATTCTGGGAATAGCAACAGGTTAGTCAGATTTATATCTTTGTTTTGTTAAATAGGAAACTTTTTAAAAGTGATTTCATCATAGGAAACTTTTTGCGTTTTGTGGTTTAGCGTGCACACAGTGATAGCAATCGTTTAAATGTCAACCTATTTTGGATATTTTCTTAAGGTATGAGGCTTATGAAGAATTACATTTACTTTCTCAACGTCAGTGGAGGATACGTGTAAAGTGTTAAATGGAGTGAAAAGCAATTGAACTCATTCGCTGTTATTGGAGAGTTTTCATAAGCTTATGATGTTTCGTTATACTATAGCCCTGATCTTGATTTAACATACGCTGTATTATAAAACAGAGCTGTAAACTAGGATAAGCGAAATCGCACCCATTTAATTTTAGCCACTCTGATATCTCTACCTGGTTATAAACGAGAATGTTGTAATGTAAGCTTAACTCTCTTTCATCACAAGTTTACAATCATTTAATGAACTTCATCTACATATGTTGTGTCTTTTTTGATGAATTAAAATTGTAGATGTCGTGATGATAAGCTATGGAAACCCGCTTCTATTTAAATAGCCTACCCTTCTACCTGTTTGTATGTTATAAATTAGATCTTTTTAATATAATAGTCAATTATCACGTAATAAAATAAAATTTATTTATGTATTCCATTTAGCAATCTACCTTCGTATCTGGTTTAATTTGAAATTTTATAATCTAAATTTAATTTACCTTTAAGACTTATTGGTTATCATTTAAGGGCCTACTAAAGTGACTCAAGATAAGCTAAAATTTTCGTTTCGCCGTTGGTACATTAATACACGACCTTTCAGCTTGCGTTTTTTTTAACTAGTAGGTGTTATATCCGAGATTGAAATAAAGTGAATAAATTATGAAAAAATTATAAGAACTGAAGATAAAAATTGCCAAATATTTGCATTGTGTACTTTGAAACTTTTTCACCTTATTACAAACTAATCATTTAAGAATGTAACGTACACAACTGCAATGAAAAAATTTATTTAATTTTCTTACAATCAGAACTAGGCCAAGACTGTGTAACCGATTTATTTTGTCGTATATTATACGTATTGTCATTTACATTCGATGCAGCTATTCAGCGTTTAGTAGACAGTTCCGGAAAGGAAATGGAAACGAATACAATGTTTTGGGGGTGTAAAAGGTTATATTGAATTTTTAAATCGTTTTAGAATGTATTTTTACCTTTTTTATTTAATTAATATTTAAAAACTGATTATGATGCTCAAACTATCTTGCTTTTAGACCCCTTGTTATCATAAATTTTACTTGACTTTTCTGTTTTAAACTGAAACTGAGATTCATTCGTTTTTCAGCTTTTTGTTGCTTTATAGTTTAACAACCCTAATTTTGTAATGGCCGGTACTCGAATGCATTAATCATTTTATAACCGTTATTATTCCCATTTGGTTATAAAGTAGAATTTTTTAAATTAAACCGGATTTTCTCAAAGCAGTCGCAACGCAACACTCCTGTCTGAATCCTGTCATCGCCCCAGATTGTCTAATACGCTCCGCAATTGACTTGCTGGAATATTGTTAAATGCTTTTGTTAGATCTATAAATAGGAACCGTATTTCACTGTTTCTTGCGGTTTTCATTTCAATAATTTGTGTATTGTTATGCTTGTATGTGTACAAGTTCATCATCAATGGTATATCTTAGAATTCGTGTATAAAAGAATCTATATAGGGTGTTAATGAATTTCAGGGACATACTTCTAGGGCTTAAAGTATACATAAAAACAAAAATTTTTTGTTAATAAACGTATAATCAAAAGTGTTTCCTTTCGGGGATAGAGCAGCTTCTCAAAGATTCTTTAAGAAGCGCCTAAATGTAGGCAACTCAATTTACTACCTACTATTTGTTTCCATAACGACGGAAATTAATATAGGATAAATAAAGTCCTCTCTCCCACTTTTCAAATTCAAATTAAATTTAAAATAAATTAATTAAAAAAATGTTTCAAAACTAAGCAATAGAAAAAACCAAAATTACAAAGCAGAAATCAACTATTTGAATAATTTACAATAACTAATTCAAACATTAACAAAATTATAGTAAATGTTCAAAATATCGCCACCCAGCTTCTGTACACCAACGTTTACTTGAATTTCTGGATCCTCATTATACCGCCGCAGAAATTCTTGGCAAAATTCTTCCCTTCTGGGAAAATCTGCTTGAACCATGGCTAGTACCTTCTGTGGATGGTGCGGATGTAGCTGCTGCTCTTGTAGTACTTCCCATACTGAAACATGGTTCACTCCAATTTCATGAGTTATGGTTCTTGAACTAGTAGAAGGATTTACAGCCACTCTCTCCAAAACTTCTTCCTCAAAATTCACCGTTCGCCTTGATCTGGTAGCCCTACAGTTGTGTCTGTTGACAACGAATGTACCTTCCTTCCGCAACCGACGTGAAACTATACTAAAGGCCTTGTGCGATGGATGATTCCTATTCGGAAAATGTTCTTGGTACAGGTGAGCAGCTTCGCGTGCGTTACTCCAAGCAGCTCCATACATGAATATCACGTCATGCTGTTCGGCAAAAGTATAATTCGCCATAACACAAAATTACGAAACACAGAACGAAAATAACGAAGAAAATAATTATCAAAAAAATCACAGAAAAAAAGAAACGAATTATAAAAGGTACAGAAAGAAACGAATGCAAGAGAAGTAAAAAAATATCGAATTGTCAAAATTAATGTTATTGAATGAAAGGGTAGAATTTTGCCAGGAATTTCTACGGCGGTGTAATTAGGATCCAGAATTCCAAGTAAACGTTCGTGTGTAGAAGCTGGGGGGCGACATTTTGAACATTTACTATAATTTTTTTAATTTTTGAATTAGTTATTGTAAATTATTCAAATAGTTGATTTTTGCTTTGTAATTTTGGTTTTTTCTATTTTTTAGTTCAGAATCATTTTGTTGATTAATTTATTTTAAATTTAATTTGAATTTGAAAAGTGGGAAGAGGGCTTTATTTATCCTGTATTAAGTTCCATCGTTGTGGAAACAAATAATAGGTAGTAAATTGAGTTGCCTACATTGAGGCGCTTCTTAAAGAATCTTTGAGAAGCTCTATCCCTGAAAGGAAACGCTTTTGACCATACATTTATTAACAAAAAATGTTTGTTTTCATGTATACTTTAAGCCGTAGAAGTTTGTTCCTGCAATTCATCAACACCCTGTATATAGTTTTTACAGTCTAATTTGTTGCCTTTCTTATGTGAAATACATGCATTAACCATTCATCAGAGACAGTATCTCCTTTAATACATTATACATACATTGTACAAACATATGAATCAATAACTGGAATAGTTGCATTGTCCCATTTTTTAATCAGTTTCGCCGTATGCCGTGTGGTTTACTTTGCCATTTTTTAGTTGTCTTATAGCTTTTATTATTGCTTCGATCTGTTTGTATTTAAATTTGAGTATCTGCAGTTTGAATATAAAGGGACTTGGTTTCTGTTAGAAGCTGTTTGTTTGTTTCCTCATTCGTATATTCGTGCCGAGTTTAGTTGAATTATTTGAAATGCTTCTATGCTTTTTACTTCCCATATACAGGGTATCCCAAAACTGGGACATAGAGGTACCACGTATTCTAGAGGTCAAAAGAAGTCGATTGGACCCAACTTTGTCATATACCAAAATGTACCGTTTGCCCGTGAGAGGAGTTCAAAGTTTACTTAAAAAATCACATTTTTGTATGCTGTTCAGAAACGTGTGAACCAATTTTAATGAAATTTTGTACCTGGGCACTTCAAAGGAAGCCACTACTTTCAGTAACGAAAGAAACCCAAAGAAAATTGGAGAAGGGTTAAAACCACCCCCACCCCCTGATAAATTTGTTCAGAATTTTTTTAAGGATGATGATACGATTCTATGTTTTTTTTTAAGGTGAAGACTTATTCATTAGCTTCATTTTTTGACTCTTGTAAAAACTCCGTAATTCGTATAGTTTCGAAGAAAAAAATGTTTACTCAAACACTGATAACCGATATTATTATTGCAGGTTTAATTGTATTACAAAATTTAGTTGGCCGTAGACACAAAAATAAAACAAAGGTGATAATTTTGATAGGAAACAAATTCATAATCATCTCAGTTGATTGTTGACAGTAAACTTTTCAATAATTGTTCACTGTTTGTTGCTTTTGTATTATTTTTTGTTATTGTAACCATCGTTGCTGCTTTAATGGTTGTTGTTGCTGCTGTTAGTTTTGCCGCTATCAAATATGGATTTCCCTTTCAATGAGCAGACCGACATGTTATTAGTTCTTGGATACTGTCAAGGTAACTGCCGCGAGAGTGTCCGCGTGTATCAAGAGAGATATCCAAATCGAAGAATTCCAAATCACAAAACTTTTGCTCGTATCGATTGTCGTCTTCGAGAAACAGGAAGTTTGCAGCCAGCCAGATTTAACACTGGAAGACCTCGACAAGCCCGAATACCCATTGTGGAAGAAGCAGTTCTTCAAAGGATTGATAACAATCCTGAGATCAGTACCAGAATATTGCAACGTGAAACTGGGATTCCAAAAAGCACTGTAAGTCGGATCCTTGCCGATCAATTAATTCGTTCTTTTCACATCCAGCCAGTTCAAGAATTATTGCCACTTGACCACGAATCACGTTTAAATTTTGCAGAAATTATTCGGGAGCGCAGAGTAGTCGACGATGGATTCCACACTAATATCTTGTTTACTGATGAGTCTTGTTTTACGCGTCGTGGCATGACAAACCTACACAATGAACATATTTATGCAGATGAAAATCACATGCTGTTAAAGCTAGACATTATCAACGAGAATTTAAAATTAATGTCTGGGTCGGAATTATCGACAATTTTTTGGTTGGACCGTTCCGATTGCCTGATCGTCTGGATGGCGCTAGTTACCTTCTTTTTCTCCAAGAAACTTTGCCAGAGTGATTAGAAGACTTGCCCCCTAATTTGCGTCAAAATATGTTTTTCATGCACGACGGTGCACCACCTCATTTTGCACGTGCCGTAAGAGAATATCTAAATGAACAATTTGCTGGTAGATGGATTGGTAGGGGACAAGAAGCACCCATTCAATGGCCACCGCGGTCTCCAGATTTAAATCCTTGTGAATTCTTCATATGGGGAGCGTTAAAAACAAAAGTATACGAGGTACAAATTAATAATGCTGAACAACTGTGGGACAGAATTCAAAATGGTGTAAACGCACTACGAGAAAACGACGATGTTTTAAGAAGGGTGCATTTCCATTTTTTACGTCGTGTTGACCTCTGCATCAATGAAGGTGGAGGTCACATTGAACATTTGTTGTAAAAAAGTTTTATTTTTGTGTCTACGGCCAACTAAATTTTGTAATACAATTAAACCTGCAATAATAATATCGGTTATCAGTGTTTGAGTAAACATTTTTTTCTTCGAAACTATACGAATTACGGAGTTTTTACAAGAGTCAAAAAATGAAGCTAATGAGTAAGTCTTCACCTTAACAAAAACATAGAATCGTATCATCATCCTTAAAAAAATTCTGAACAAATTTATCAGGGGGTGGGGGTGGTTTTAACCCTTCTCCAATTTTCTTTGGGTTTCTTTCGTTGCTGAAAGTATTGGCTTCCTCTGAAGTGCCCAGGTACCAAATTTCATTAAAATTGGTTCACACGTTTCTGAACAGCATACAAAAATGTGATTTTTTTTAAGTAAACTTTGAACTGCTCTCACGGGCAAACGGTACATTTTGGTATATGGCAAAGTTGGGTCCAATCGACTTCTTTTGACCTCTAGAATACGTGGTAGCTCTATGTCCCAGGAGTTTTGGGACACCCTGTATAAATATATAATATATTTGGAAAAGAGAAAAAAATGTCAACATTTTCGTTTAAATGAGTCTACATTAGGTTTCAAAGCTTGGTATTTAAATTATAATTACTGTATAATTAACCTAATTTATTTAATCAAAATTATGCAAACAGTTTAGGTAAATAACTACCAAGTTTATTGTAAGAAGAAATGCAACTTTTTAGAATGCAGCCTATAACAAATAATTTTACCATCAGTTTCAAGTTCACCATAATTCTTTACTTACAGCTGAATTTATTCGGTATTTGGGTGAGTAATATAAGGCACATTTAGACCTTACATCATGCAACCGTAGACAAATCAGTGAAAGTCCTGAATGTGTTTACCAGTTCATAACTTCTAAGAAAAACTTAACTAACTGTACCAATTCTAGGATAGAATTCTCATTCTTACACCATTTTTTTTGGAAATTCTAAGCGCAAAGATTAAAATAATAAAATAATAGATTATATACTGGGCCCTCTTTCTGTGTTTGCTACAAATATTTATAGCATTCGTTGAATACTATTAACATAAAATCTAGGTATAACAAGTTTGTAACAGACTTTGTAGACAAAATTTCTATTTTTCCCCAGATTTTGAGAGAAGTTCAAATGTATATATGTTACTGTTAATATGCAAAATCTATTAATACACATAATAACTAAATCAGGAATTATGCGAAATATCTAAAATGGTTAGTTATTATCCATATGCACTGATAAGAGCTACAAACAGTTCTAAGTTTATTCGCTGGGCTACTGTCACATGACGACTTAGAGGTTATGTTGCAATTCACAATACAAAAGTGTAATTATGTTTACCATAATGGAAAATGATAATGTGCAAAGTAAATTTGTAAATGAATTGTTAAAAGTTAAAGGAAGAACGCAATCACGGTTAAACATTTTGTTATGGGCAGAATATGATGCTTTTAGCTGAAGTAAGTAGTAGTTGTAATCAGTTTTATATTACTATGCGTTAGCTACTGCTTAAATCCTTAGATTAGAGATGCTACTTTAACTATGGGTCCTAAAATGCCCTTGGAACACCATCGATTAAAGAGATTTGCTATTATGCAAGTTGGGGGCGTGGAAAAACTTGTAACGAAAATAAAACCCGTACAATGTCTGATAATGAAGATTCTAAGAATGTAGAACTAGAAATACAAAATGTACGCTATGTTCTTCCAGTTGAAGAAATGTTTGATGTCCTGAATGCCTGCCATAGGAATACGGGCCACGGAGGAAGGGACCGACTGCCAGCCTCGGTGGTCTAGTGGTTAGCGCAATTGCCTTTAGATCCGAGGGACGCGGGATCGAACCTGGCCAAGGTCGGCGAGATTTTTTTAGCGGGAAAAAATCTGAAAGTGCGCCTTCTGTCGGATAAGAAGTAAAGCCGTAGGTCCCGTGCCACTGCGATGTATGACACGTTAAAAATCACTACTGGGGTTGGAATTACTCCAGATAGGCAAAATTCTTAGTTAGTGTGTACAATGGGCCAATGATGGCTGCAGTGCTTAGAGATGCTTGGAAATCCGCGTCCTAGATCTCGCTCTTTCAAATACTGAATGAAAAATGATATTACAAAACAATACGCAAATATTACCCAAGAAATAATATCTATTTACTTGACGCTTTGTGAGGCATGTCATTCAAAACGATCTAAAAAACGAAAGGGAGTTACGGTAAAACCTACCTATACTTCTTAAGCAATTTAACAGCCGGGCTCAAGTTGATTATATTAACATGCAATCTGAATCAGATGGAGAATTCAAGTTTATATTTGTTTATCAAGATCACCTGACCAAGTTTATCATTTTACGTGCCTTAAAATCAAAGACAGCCCTTGAGGTAGCCAAACACGTAAGATGCATTTTTTCTATTTTTGGAGCGCCATGCATACTGCATATGCATGTAGATATTTCAATCCACGATTTTATGTTTTACAATATTATTTTACATTATAGTGATAATGGCCGAGAGTTTGTAAATGAAGGGATTCGAGCTGTAGTTGCAGTGGCAAGGATTAAAATTGGTAAATGGGAAACCTCGACATAGCCAAAGCCAGGGAAATGTAGAGCGAGCAAATGAAGATATTGAATCAATGTTGGCAATGTGGATGTCTGATAATAATACTAAGGAATGGTCAAATGGCTTTAATACAATTCAGTTTATGAAAAATAGGTCTTTACATGCCGGCTTAAAAATGTCTCGGTATAAAGCATTGTTTGGGATAGAACCTAAAGTCGGATTTGCCAAGACAAATTTACCTACTGAAATCCTTAGAGAAATTACGAGTGCAGAAGATTTAGAACATTTATTAGAAGAAAATGAAGAAAGAAATCAAGAAATGAATATTTGGATATCAGTAATGAAGAGTATACTAGAAATAAAACAAAACCTAAAATTTTAGAGGAAAGAAACGTGCAAATTTTATGGGTAAGGAATCAAGCTGCGTAAAATCTCCAAGATCAAGCACGTAAAATGTTAGTTCAAATGCAAAATATCCACCCTGTCCAATGGGCACTAATGTAACTGTTCCTATTCCGGATGTTGACCGTGTTCGCGGATCATTCCGAAATGGCATTGCTGTTGTAATGGAAGTGGATGAAGACAATGCAACCTATAAACTTGGAACAAATGATGGAGTTTTACAACAATTATATGTGCAAAACCAATTTGACTCTTGCGCAAGTTCAAATTTTCTACATATAAATGATGTTCCTAGCAAATCAACATCACTAAGGAAAGCAGCTGCTATTGCCTCTGGAAGTATGCAAGGATATCAAAAGTGCAACTGCACTAAAATTTGTCCTAATAATAGTTGCCACTGTAGAAAAATTGGTAGATTATGTAATTCGAAATGTCACCACAGTTCTTCTTGTTCAAATAAATAAAAATTAATGTCAAATTGGAGAAGTTCTAGTTTATTATTTAATAATTTTCGATTATGCATAATAACCAAACCTATACCTGGATACTAACGGTAACATATACATATATGCACTACACTTAAAAAAACTTGGAAATATATGCCCCTAAATACAAATTTATACTCTATTTTCTCAGCTGTATAGCTTCAAAACTAGGCCATGATTTGTTTTGATTGCGACTTTTATGGTGCGGCGACTCAAAAATCCCTACCCCACCTGATATAAACTGTTATGGTATCCTAATAAACCCAGAATCATAAGTATAGTGTGTTTAGAAGATTCAATTGATTACATTTTCTGATGTAAAAGAGATACAAAACCATTCTTTAATTATTAATGAAGTTTGTCTCTGTGGCGTTCCAGATATTTGTTATTTTTTGTTTTATTTTATAAGGTCCCTTACTCAAAAACCATTAATCCACTTGCTGTAAATTTTAATAGATTTTATACATTAGAACCACAGAACAAATAAGCTGTGCAATGAAGTAAAATTGAAAAAACAAATAACATTTTTAAAAATACATTGCATACACACCAAAATAAAATTTTAATATTTTAATAGATTTTTCCTTTATATTTTGTACTTCTACACCCTACCTAATTACACAAAATTAAAGTAACTGGCCAATTGCAGTTTTTCACTCTAATCTGGTAAGCTGTATATATTTTGGGAAAACCAAAAATAGGTTAAGGTACATTCCCAAGTAGGTAACTTTTTGCCCATTTAAGCAAACTTCCATCTCTTACCATTTCAAAAAGCCTTGTAATGTAGGCTTTATAATACAAAGTCTATCAAGGCTATTTGTAATAAACATAGAATTACAATAATATAGTAACAAGAAGAAAGCATGCGGGTGTATTACTTCCAAAATGTATTTACAAAAAACTAACCATTGGAGGTCTTGGTGGTCCTTGAGGTCCAGGAGGTGGGCCGGGTCTCATAGGGGGAGCAGGACCTTGAGACGGCCCATTAGGCCTTGGCCCGTTCCACTGTGGATTCTGAAACCTCGGTGGGCCTTGATTCATTTGACCAGGTGGTCCATTAAAACCTGGTGGAGGACCTTGCATGCGGGGCCCCCCAGGGCCTTGCATTCCCGGGTGGGGCATAGGTCCTCGCATCGGAGAGCCCATAGGCATTCGCGGTGGGAAGTTCTGGTGGGGACCTGGAGGAAGATGTTGGTTAGCTTGGCCAGGATGTTGACCACGGGGGCCGGAATTATTAGGAGGAGAAGGTCTAGTTTTGGACTGACTTTCAAAGGTGCTAAGGGCTTGTTTTGTGGGAAGGGTTACAACAGGGTTTTGGCCGTTGATTTCCTTCTTGGGTAAGCGCTCCATGCAAACACGCATGCTTCCTTCTGAGCCCATGGAGATGACGCAAAATCCTTTGGATTGGCCATTCGCCCTGTGCTCGAAGAACTTCACCTCGTGAAAGTCGTTCACTCCGATATCACGCACTGCATCGGTTATATCTTGATCTGTTGTCCACTGTAGAAAATAAAATAAATGATAAACCAACGTAATTGTACTTAATTTTGTCAGACTGAATTAATTTCATTACTTTGATAAGAAATTTTATATTAAAGGACGTAAAAATGTTTGCAAGAGGTAAGCCTGCTTGCCTACAGAATTCGTTTTTTGGTCTCTTTTATTTAATGCCTGCTTGGAGGTCTGAACGAATAATATTGTGAAGACTGAAAGAAATAAATGTTTGGAAGTCTCAATTCCTGCTGCTAGAATTATATTACATACATGAATGACTTTAAATACCAAAATTTATAAAGAAATTTTATTATGCAAAATTTAAACATTTAGAAGGCATCAAAAGTCTCTTACACGACGTGCGTTTTAAAATAGTAGAACGTTCCACAAATGTGAAAGATTATAGTCTACAAACACATAATTTTTTTAAATTAAATGTTATACTGTGTTGTCGAGAAATTATAAAATGTTTCAGGCATACATTTTACGCAAATATGATAACAAAGTCTAAGTAAGTTATATACTGAATGAAAGTACATTTCATTTAATTTACAAAAATTTTAAAATTATCTTTTAAAAAACCTGCGGGAACCATATACAATTACTCAAACAAAAACTGCACATTGAGAAGGAAAAATGGTCTTAAGTCGATAGACGGTAACAGAAGATCTTCATATTTCAAGTGCTTAAATTTGTGTTGCTACTCATCTCCATATTCTAATTACATATCCATGAATTTCATAAAAATTGGTAATGTGGAAGGCGAAACATTGATTGATCTGGTATAGTGACCCATGTCTAAAATAGCACCATGGCACTTTCCCTACACCCCTTAATGAAATCTTGAGTATCGTTTTAAAGAAAACTACTCACCCACGTTAAATTTCCAACGTAAAGCTGATGACGCCGGCCGATGGTATTTGGGGTAATATTGTTCCCCTGAGTTTGATAAGGAGTACCATTGGTTTCCTCAGTGTTTGTGTCAGCAGGGGGTTGGTGGTTGGTTTCAGCGCTGTCGCTCCCTGGGCCTGCAGCTGGTGTAGAAATTACATCGTCGTATAAGTCTACATTTTCACCACCGAAATCGTCCTACAACAAAAGCGAGCAATAATAAACAATCCAACATTGAAACTACGCAATGCATTCCCTTGGTAATAAAATGCCGGTCCAGAACAATAAGTTGTCGGGGTGCGTTAACCTACTTACAGATAGATTTGGCCCGAAAAATGTTGTTCGTGACACTGCGTGAGGTTTTTTGTAGGAGTTGTGTGAGTGGAATTGCAAAAATTGTACTTACCTGTGCAAAATCTTGATCAATATCGTCTGCGTACAAATCGATGTCGTTTTCCGCCATGATTGCACGCATACAAACAAAAACGTCGATGAGAACTTTAAGATGGCGTACATAAAATGCGCATGCTCGCCGTGACAGTTTTGACAGCACCTTAAAAGCGGGAGTTTTAAATTAAGTATTTATTAGGGAATTTTAATATTATGCTGTAGAATGGAAACTTTACCTTCTAGTTTGTTTTACATAATGACGCTAAATGAGCTATTTTAGAGCTGCTAGTGTATTTATTACTACCTTTTAACAAAACCACTCAGTCAAGGTAATTGCTGAAACTGGTGGAGAGGAATCCGGCGACGTATACGTTTTAAAATACCGAGCCTTTAAAAAAATTACAACATAATAATAATAAAATATAAGGAAATCCTGCTGTATATTAATTAAATATTTTATAAAACTTTAAACTACTTCGACTTATGTATTTAACGTCATTAACGATTATCTGAAAAACGAATACAACTATTTTATTATTAGGTTTCCCTCCAGTATATAAAGGAGCCATAAAAATACTAAATAAATCAAATTATATTTATTAATTTTTTTAGTACTGCAGTAAAGGATACATCAAATAACGTGTGTAAAATATTTTAAGGGGTAATGCCGCATCTCTATAATTTTTCCGGTTCTAAGTAAGTAAGGAAGGCGAATAAAAAAATCAAATATAGGCCATTTTTCTAATTGTTTGTATATGAATGGAATGGAATGGAAAGAAACTTCTTGTAGGTACTTAGAATAGGGTGATCAGATTTGTAAAATAAAAAAACGGGACAGAAGATATTTGGGGGGGGGGAGATAAAATAAATAATTAAAATTATATTTTTATTATAATATTACTTTTAATGTTTAAACATAACAAATTTCAATATTTTCTCTGGATTATCCAATTAGGCACTACATGGTGGGTCTGGAAGCAAACGCTTCTTGGGTTTTATATTTATTAGATCCACTAATACCTTGTAATGATTTAGGCTTCGTCAGAAGAAAATTGTAGAAATCACTACATGTAAAATTTTTAAAATGAGTTTTACATACTATTAGTTCTTCAATATTCATTAAGAGGAAACGATTTTTCTCATATGTCCATAGCACATTTGTAATCGAAAATATTCTTTCTAGTGCTGCACTTGTTCCTGGAATAGCAAGAGCAAATTCAACAATAATTTTCCTTAATTCCTTAATTTCAGCCCAAGTAGGACCGTGCATTATTTGAATCCAGCTGAACAAGTGGTGTGAAATTGACACCCCATTTCTCATTTAATTGTTGTTTTGTAATTGGTCAGCCTTTCAGCCAATTTCGGCGCTCGAATAAGCATGCCTGAATTCAAATTTCCACGCGTATGAATACGTGCACTAGAAAACGATACAATTCGCGTCCCGTTTTGAGTTTTTCGGGATAACGGGACACGAAGCTAAAAAAGGGACAATCCCGTTAAAAACGGGACTTATGGTCACCCTAACTTAGAACAATGCACATAACGAGCGATCAAAAAGTTTTGAAATTAAGGTTGGCTGTCAGTACTACATGGCATGCCGTAGCTGTCATATTAGGTACCAGTCGTAGCTTGTGTTTATTTCTTTGAAATTGTAAACACAAGTAAAGTGAACTTAACCCCAAAGCATATCTCCTCGCAACAAACATTTTTTAGCCAACAACAACAAACAAATTACAATAACCGGATTAAACAGATTTTGACAAGTTATTTAAATTGGCATTTGTTTATAGTCCAATCTCAAACATGCAAAAAATGTTCATGGTCCTCTTTAATTTGAAAACTTTTTGATCATATGGTAGAAACAGTACAGACTTCGAGAAACATTTTAAAACAACTACTTACAGAAAAAAAAAACGATTTCTACTAACCCACGGATTAAGCCAAATCCCCAACATATATTGCCTAACTTGTAGGCGGTTTTCTTAAAACAGCTTGTAGCAATGTATTTATAATTCCTACACATTACAAGTTCGCTAATTCGAACACGCGTGAACTCGGACACTCCAGTAGTTCGGAAACTGCTAAAATTCGGACAGTTTTGTATCGTTAAACTCTATAATCCGGACACAGTTGAGAATTGTTTTTAAACATGTTTTATAAAGCACGCAAAAAAATGTAGATCAGCAAAATTCACCACGAAAAGGGGGTCTTTTAATAGATAAAGCTCCCTCGCATCCGTTCAAGGATGGACTGATTTTAATCCAAACTTTAGCTATGGTTTTCTCCATCCAAGTGTACAGCAACAGAACACACGATGGTTCAAACTGTGATACAAAATATTAAAGCGACTAGGGAAAAATTTTTGACTAACTTAATATCTCAGGACAATGATTTTACAAAGCACTTTGAAGAGCTACACAGTTTGGAGGAGGCTATCATAAATTTGCGTCAACCATAGAAAACTATAACTGACAAAAATATCATAGAAAGTTGGACGCCACTCTGTCTAAAAGAATAATGGCATGAAGAAGATGCAATTTAAACCCCAATACTCGTATGGACGAAAGTATAAGGAACTAAGAAACCAAAATAAATAGGGAAGCAATCAGAGCCAAAGAAACTTATATGGAAGATAGATGTAAAGAGGTGGAAAATGATTTGAAAGCGGAATGAATGGAGTCAGCATACGGTACCTTTTTCAACGAACCAAAAAGGAAAGCAGTTGGAATAAAGGATGGTAATGGAAATACCCTAATGGAGAATGAACAAATAGCCAATAGATGGAAGGAATACAAAAAGGAACTGTATGAGGGAGAAGAGCCCTGGAAATCACGGCAGAAGTGGATGCAGAAGAAGAGAGAGACTCGGTACTAAGATCGGAATTTGATAAAGCAGTTGAAGAGTTGGAGACAAATAAAGCGCCAGGTGTAGTCGGAATACCCGCAGAAATGATCAAATGTGTAGGAGAAACTGCCCTCCAAAAGTTATATCGGCTGGTATGCGAAATATATGAAACAAGAGAATTGCCCGATGAGTTTGCGACAAATATAATTGTACCAATTCCAAAGAAGGGAAAACTGGACAAACGCGAAAACTACCGTACAATAAGCCTGACAACATATGCATCTAAAATAATAACAAAATTATACAAAAGAGGTGGAACAAAATATTGGGGAACAACTATAACAGACGACCAATTTGGATTCAGAAGAGGCACTGGTACGAGGGAAGCAATACTCGCATTAAGACCAATAGTAGAAAAAAGGCTAAGAATATAAGTATAAGAATACATTTATAGCGTTTATAGATCTAGGAAAAGCCTTTGATAAGGTAACCTGGCATGAGATGTTTGAGATCACGAGAAAAAGTGGAATAAAGTATAAAGATCGAAGAATGGGACATAGTGTGTAAAAGAATCAACGACCGATAATAAACTGCGAGAATGTTCAAAGAGAAGCAAAAATAAAAAAAAAGAGTACGACAAGGTTGCGCGCTGTCGCCGCCGCTTTTTAATTTATATATCCAAAACGCGCTGAAGGAATTCAGAGAAAGTGTAAACATAGGTATACAAATACAGGGGGAGAAAATAGATACTTATGTTGAGATACGCAGATGACATCGCACTACTGGCAGAAAATGAGGAAGACCTAGAAAGGGTGCTGAATGAGTTGGAAAGGATACTAAAATGCGCATATAACATGAGAATAAACAAACGAAAGACAAAAAATATGGTCTGTGGAAAGTCTATACAAAACTATTCACAAATAAGAATGAATAACAACACCATCGAAGAGGTCAATGAGTTTTGCTATCATGGTAGGATTAGAAATGAAATTCTAGCAGAATTTCCGACATGAAGGACTGTTAAAAACAGGGTCGTAACTCTAGAGGAAGACCGAGACTACAGTATATGGCACAAATACTCGAGGACATGGAATGCCATATCTACAGGGAAGAGACTACCACTACTAAAGAAACTAGCTATGAGGAGAAAAGAGTGGAGTGCTGCGACAAACCAATCTGCGGATTGAAAACCAGAGAGAGACTCATATGTACAATTATATTGATCCACAAGTTAGAGCTGAAAAACTTTTTAATTGAGCAACTGGACACAGCGAAGAGACAGATCAAGATTGAATTGCAGACACTTCAAACGATAATATCGTTGAAGTCCCAGTGACTCATAGTGGGATAAATTGAATAAATATAGGAAATGAAACACACTGTCGTTTCCCACAGAAATATTTAATATAATGAAAAGTTACTACATTTCCTATATTTACTTCAAACGATGACGATAATGAGATGAATACTACCGATTCCGAATATGAGTTCGTAAATAGCATTCTAATAAAAGATGCTGCTTTATTAAGAAGATTGAAAGACGTTTGTTGTTGAAAATCCGTCCAAGTTTGATCAGCGTGCGGTCCTACAATTTTTATGCGCCGAGGGTGTGCAGCCATTGTAGATTCATACGCGAATGTAAGCAGTGTATGGAAATGCATGTATTGCGTACCCAACTGTGAAGGAATGGTGCCGAAAATTTAAGAGTGGAAAAGATAGGACTATGGATGAGCTGCGACCATGTGCACGGTGTACTGCATTAACAGAAAACAATATAGCACGCGTGGAAGGCCTGGTGTGGAGAAAATCACAAATTTCAAAAAGAGAAATTTCAGAAATTGTTGGTGCGAGTGTAGGATCTGTCCATAGTGTTGTTCGTAATCTGGGTTAGGTATAGTAAAGTTTGTTCGCAATGGATTTCTCGTCTCTTGTCTAATGAATAAAAATGCTTACGAATAGGCTTATCTCTGCAACACCTCACAGACTAGGCAAAATGGTGATGACTTTCTTCTGTCAATAGTTGCTGGTGACGAAACTTGGTGCCACTACTACGATCGTCGATGCAATGGAAACATTCGAGTTCACCACCACCGAAGAAATTTAAAGCACAACCTTCTACAGGCAAGGTGAAGTTAACTTTTTTTTTTTCGACCATGAAGGCCCCTTGTTGATAGAGCTTAAGGAACTTGGAGTAAATGTCAATGCAAATCTGTACAATAAGACGGAAACTTCCAGGAAAACTTATGCGTGGGGTCATTTTGCTGCTACTACTACAATGTTAGATCTCATGTTGCTAATGTGGTAAAGGAAAATCTTCAACGAAAGAAATTGAGGGTTTTAGAGCATCCACCCTACAGCCCTGATCTATCGCCTCGCGATTTCTATATTTTTGGACTGTATGAAAGGCGTTAAAAGGTCGGCATTTTGAGTCTAGTCTGACGCAAAAGTACAGATAGCTGTGGAAGACTTCTTCAATCAGCAGCCACAAGAATTTTATGACCAGGGTATACGTCGGTTAGTAAAACAATGGGATATGTGCCTTAACTGCGACGGTAATTATTTGTAATTAAATTGTCGAATAAATTTTTTACAAAGCAAAGATGGGTTTCATTCTGTATGAATATTGACTGTTATGTGTTTACAAAAATTATTAGAAATCATTTAAAATATCTTTTTGCTTTATTTGAATACTTTTTCAAATGTCTTTATAATCAGTAAAATTCGCAAATCCGGGCGGGTGGAAAATTTAATCTGTCCGGATTAGCGAGGTTGTACTGTATTTAAAACTAGATTGTAAATATTAATTTTAATTTAAATTTACCAACATTGTGTATAATTACATACTAAGTTTATTTAGAAATAAGCAAATAACAGATCCATTAATATTATTGTATCTTTAATTTTATTGATAGTAGCTAAACATTAATGTTGTTAGAAAAGTACGAAACCAATTTCTATTATTTTTATCATGGTGACCTCTTGATTGGTCGCAGGTTCGAATCTAAAGCAGTTGAGCTGAATTCGTAAATAATACAACAGAGAGGTTTGATACATTTATTATAGCAAAAAAACAACTGTAGACTGCAAAAATCTACTACCGGTATTTATCTGGGGAACCTAGAAAACTGCAGAAACGTTAGTCGAAGTAGTATGTTCTTTACAAGTAAAGACTTCTCTTTTGAAATGATATGCTAACCTTCCTTCTTCAATAGCTAATCGAAACTCTTCTTTTCCTGCGTGTTCAATTATTTCTCGTGGTGTATCATGAATGTGCGATGCTAGAATTTCCTCAGTTTTTGCATATAAATGAGTCCATCCATGGTTATTAGAAGTAAAAAGAAATTACTTCCGTTGCAGATCATTTTATTGAAAACTGTACCGCTGCAAATGCAGTGACTATTCTTCGACAGAGGTATCAAACATAATAAATATTTGCATAGCTATAAGCATTACCAGCTAAATAGTTCTAAATTTTCTTAGCGAAAACGTTCATAAAGGAATGCATTTTTTTAATATTTTCGTTTTGCGCAATACTAAGCGAGAAAACGTAAGTATGAAGTTGCTGCGCACCCACAGAAATTAGTCGAAATTAAATTCAAAGCTAAATAAATATAACCAGCAACTATAGGTATACTTCTAAAATTTTAATTTTAAATATTTGTAATTAATTCCACGTTACGTATGTTGTATTTTCAATTTTACCAATCCGCATTTAGCACAGCCCCGAGGCGGCGTGAACGCTATAGTAACTGCCTACGAAATTTATTTTGTATACCGATTCGATTCGTTATCATACACATTACACAAGCCACAACACAAACTGAAGAAGCACCGACAGTCGACACATTTGTACGCACGTGTTTTTTTAAATGCAACTCACGACTCAGCAAATTCTTGAAAATTAAAAGAAAACAGAGTCCTTATCACTAATCCCAAACTTCCTGTCTAATAAATTTGCAAAAGGGTCTTGGGTGCTTCAGCAGTGCCGGGCTTAACAATTTGCCGCCTTAGCAAACGCAACTTGCTTTGCTTCATTTGCCTTTTGGGTAATCCGCGACTGCTCAACCCTCAGTTTTAAAACCACCGTTTTCCAGAAGGTTTACTGTTCGTACAGCATTAGCAGTAGATACAGAATTATTGCAGCTGCATTCTGCTCCTGAATGTACTGTTGTAATACGATAGTGATTCGATTAACAACATGATGGATAAATTTGTAATACGTTTATCTTCTGCCGCACCTTCGTCTCGGCCGAAAAAGCAACAGCAACAGGCATATCCAAATCAAGAGGATGAGACCCAAAATGTCGTCAAGGCATCTTCTACTTCTACAGTTTGTTCTGCCGGCAGTTTCAGTTCGTCAGGTTCGTCTACATCCACTAAGAAATCGTCAAGCGGCAGGTTGTATCAGGAAAAATGGATTAAAACATTTCTTTGGATTCAGTATGCCAAAAATTTAGACAAAGTGTTTTGTAATATATGTAAAAGTGCTGTTGAATCCAATTCACTCCTTCCGTCTGCAATTGTAACTTCAGCCGATAAGGATTCATGCAATTCATTCGTTCGAAATGGATTTAGTAAATGGCAAAAAGCCATCGAGCGTTTTAAAATTCACGAAAAAGGAGCACTACATCGTTCAGCCATGAATGTTACCGCTTCGTTGAAGAAAGGAACAAATGTGTCTTCCCTTATTTCCAAAAATAAATTAACGGAAATGAAAAACGCTCGTGAAGCTCTTCTCAAGATAATATCTTCTTTACAATACTTATGCCAACAAGGGTTAGCTATTCGAGGTCACACTGAGGAATCATCAAATATTCATCAATTACTTCTTCTCAGGGCTGAAGATGTACCTGAATTAAAATCTTGGTTGCAGCGCAGTAAGTACAAGTGGGTTTCCCATGACATTTTAAATGAGATAATTTCTTTACTTGCTAATGATATTCAGCACATTAATATAAAGGCAATCAAGGAAGCAAAGTACTTTGCAATAATTCTAGATGAAACGTCCGACATTACAACTAAGGAACAAATAAGCATATGCTTCAGATTCGTTGATAGCAATTTAGAAATCGAAGAATTGTTTATGGGTTTTTATGAAACAGCTACAAGATTTTCTAGTACATTATTTGAAGTTGTGCAGGATACTCTAACGCGTTTTAAACTCGACTTAAAGGACTGCCGTGGCCAGTGTTACGAAGGAGCTTTGAATGTTAGTGGGCATATAAGTGGTTTGCAAAGTAGAATAACAGAATTAGAATCAAGAGCTGTTTTCGTTCATTGTTCGGCACATAATTTAAATTTAGTAGCGCAGGATGCCATGCAAAAAATTACTGCTGTGCGCGACTTCTTAGAGATTCTACGGGGGCTCATTTCGTTCGTCAGAAATTCTCCGAAAAGGTTGGCAATATTTAAGTCGCTACAAGACGACAAAGCTAGTACCAATGAGGATGAATTCAATTTACTAAATCATAGAAAGCATACATTACGACCATTCTGCCCAACAAGATGGTGTGTGCGAATCAAATCTCTAAAAACATTAGAATCTAACTATGACGCTCTGATATTGTTTCTTGGAGAGATGTCTAAAGAAAACGGCGAAGTTGGCGGTAAAGCTAGTGGGTATCTTGCTAGTTTGTATCAATTCAATTTTTTCTTCTTATTGAAAACAATTTCCGTCTTTGATAGAGTTGAACAACTTAATTCAGTTCTTCAGAGCAAATCGTTATTTTATCGAAACATAAAATTCTACGTGGAAAATTTATCTGCAAGTTTAATGTCTCAAAGAAACTAATATCATAAGTTGTGGAATGAAACGATCGAAAATGCGAAGAAATTAAACATCGATGAGCCAGTTTTACCTAGAATGAGGAAGCTCCACATGCTTTTCAAACGCCAAAAGATATCTATAGGCAGTTATTTCTTGAAATAATTGACGTCACCGTAAATTCAGTGAATGATAGATTTAAAAGTGATGTTATGGAACTGATTTCGCGATTGAAATCATTTGCCATCGGAGACACCAACGCTGATGAGGTTCTACTCTTTTACGGGTCAGACTTTGATAAGGATAAACTCACCCTACATCGGGATATGTTTCTAGATGTGTGCAACACAAGAAATGAGAAAGTGAAAAACTTGTTAGACATTGTGAATGTTTTACGTAAGCCTGATAATGTTTCTTTGTGTGATATGTTGCCAGAATTTGTAAAATTTATACGAATTACACTCACTCCTGTGACTTCATGTACTTCTGAGCGGTCGTTTTCTGCACTAAGGCGATTAAAAACATATCTAAGATCTACTATGATACAAAAAGGATTAAATGACTTGTCAATTCTTAATGTACACAAAAATTGTGGCATCAACACTGACATTAATAAAATTGCCAATAAATTTATAAATGCCAATGAAACTAGAAGGAATGTTTTTTATGTTAAGGAGCAGATTTGAATTTCGTATTTTGTCTAGATTGTAACTGATAGATGTGTTCCTTTCTAGATTTTATGTAACTGTTTGTATCGCATTGCAATAGTATTTAGTTACCTTTATTTTAGTTACCTACTCTAATTAAATACAAACTTATTTTAGTTACGTATCTCCTTTATGGATGTGTTATGTGTGTACGTTTTTGTAAAATTATTGCTTAATTTTGACCAAAAATAAAAACATGTAAAATTAAAAATTAAGTATGTATTTTTTATTAAGCTTTCAGAATTCCTGTTTTAAAATGCGTTAAAATGGCTCCTAATAGTCCTAACACATACGGGGACAGTGAGCACCCACACAAATTTTGGTAAGTCGGCGCCCCTGCATGTCGTACACAAATTTGTAGTGTGTCACGTTGTCTAGTGAATTTGTATAAGTGCGCCTTTTTTTGAATTGTTTGTGCTCTATCGCCAAATTTTTGGAAGACAGGAGCATTACCTCGTTATAGGTATATTTTACCGCCAAAAAGTGTCCAAACCAACGTAGCTTTCTGTGAGCGTTAAGTGATATTAATATTTTACATTAAAAAACACACACAAGCACATGCGTGTTTGACATTACTTAAATATTAGCTGTAACTATCCTGCCGAATTGCAACAGTGAATTGAAGAAGGCTGCTAAACAATTTTATCATTTTCAAAAGGTTGTGGAGTTCTTTCCTGAGTAGTTGTTTGTTTGGAACAAAATATTAATAAAACTTGAAAACGAAAATTGCTCATATATCGTATACGATTGGTTTGGAGATTAATGTTGGTTAAGACTTCTCGATTTGTTTCTGATCGTATTATGTGTCCCTTAAACGTAAAGTGTTTTTTCTTTAATGCCTTGTATAGCACAAGCATATTCATGACCATAGGACGTTTTGTGGGAGCCCTTCTTGGACATCGCGGACGTCTATAAGCGGTTGTTCTAAGGTTGGTCCGTGTTTTGGAGTACTAAAACTCTAAAACTCTTTTAGTACTCCATCGTCCGTGTATAGTCCATTTGTCACAACTATAGATCTCTGTAATATCATCAATGAACGTTTGCAAAATGTCCAGTATCAACGTACATACAGCCTGTTCCAAGCAGAGCCAGCATGGGCCGTATAAGCACTAAAGATATTCCTTGATTTTCTAATACCATAATCTTTAATTGTTCTATCAAAAGATATTAGGTGAAGTTTAGTCTATTTTAATACATTGTTGTACACGAAAGTTTGTGAGTAATACTTGATATTTTACCATGTTCATATGCTCGCGGTGAATATTGTTAGCAGTCTTCTGGCCTATGATCAATCCAGTGGAAATTATTATGACTCATCAGTACCAAACTCAACCCATGGTCTGACCTTTTTGCTCTAGAATAATAGGAAGAAGTCTTTGTTCAGTTTATGCAGTATATATAATCGAACTTCTCCATTTCGGACTTCTATATAGCAAATTTATGCATTTAACTAACTTTTTCAAGGATCCTAACAAGGAGAGTACTCTTAAGGATATTTTGGTCTCTTATATCGAAGTTCGAATTTCTAGTCAACGAATGTATTAAAGTTTAAAAATTTAAAGCTGGGCTGTTTTTTCCGTTAGACATAACAAAGTTGTTTTGTACTTTCTCGGAATGTGAAACATGCTTTACCACTGTCAGTGGGAATGTTCCAGCTTTTTGTACGCTCCCTAGTAATTAATGAATACACGTACAGATATTGATTTGTATTTACTGCTTGTACATACAAGTTCACAAATTTAGTTTGTAGTTGCATTTGCATTCTTGCATAGTGTACTCGTATTACTGAAACCATAAAATGGCAAAACGAAACAGAAGTTGTTTAAGTGTATGTGAAAAGATGAAGGTCTTAGAAGAAATTGCGGGAAAAAGAAATATACAGTAGCGCGTTTTGGTGTACCCCGAACACATTATCTATAAATTTAAAAAATTTAAATCTTGTGTTTACGAAGCAGTTTTGAAGTGAGTTAAATTAGCACTGGATAAAAATGTGACCATTGCGATTCTGTAGGCTCCAGAATATGCAATAAAGTTAAATCAACCTAGTAATTTTGGAGTAAGTATTGAATAGTTGATATAATTTAAAAAAAGACATTACACTGTGCAAAAAGTTATTTGTGGTGGAAGTGCAAATGTAAGTAAAGAAGACTGTGAAACGTGGAAGGAAAATGTTCTACCAACCATTTTGAAGCAATACGACAGCAAAGAAATCTTCAATGCTGACGAAACGGGGTAGTTTCTAAATGTCTACCTACCTATTAAAACCCTTGCTTTTAAAAATGATGTGTTTTGGTAGTAAACAATTAAACACAGCTAAGAGCGCGTCACCGTGATGGTCGCTTCTAAAATGTGACCAGTAGGCACCAACCGAAACACTCAAATGTTTCGTTATTGGAAAAGAAAAAATTCGTATTGGTTTAAAGACTTTAAAAGCATAAAGTCATTAGAAGTCGATTATGACCTTAATAAAAAAGCTTGGATGACAAGTGTAAATTATGAGAAATGGTTGTCAACAATAGATAAAGATGTGGCGAAGTGGAAATGAAAAATGGTAAAGGTTTTTATTGATAGCTGACCTGCCCCTGCGTTGGCAATAGCGAATGCATGTATATGTACATTTAAACATGTTAAATTTGTATTCGCACATGTGTCTTTCATAGACCTCGAAAAATCATATGATAACGTTCCCAGGTCTGAACTGTGGTCAGCTATGAGAAGATTAGATATAAAAGAAAAATCGATAAACATAGTAAGAGAGATGTATAACAAACTACCAGGCGAGAATTAAAATAGAAAACAAAATAACGATGTCAGTGGATATATCGAAGGGTTTCAAGGAAGCTTGCAGTTTAACCACGATACTTTTTATTATACACATTGAGCAAGCACCAGAAACTTGGTACAGAAAGTGTTTAGAAATGGGAATCACAATAGACGCAACCAATTTACGATCTTTACTTTTTGCGGACGATCAGATAATTTTACACAAGACGAGGAAGATATGGAATACATGCTGAGGAAACTTAAAGAAGGGTACGTAATGTAAGAATAAGCGCCCATGAAATGAAAGCATGCAACACATAAATAATAAATATTTGGGCTCAACTACAAGTACAACAGGTACACGCGACAAAGATATAACCATGGGGAAGAGAGTGACAAAAGCAGTATACAGTTTATTGTGGGGCGAAAACCTCAGGATCGACACAAAAAACGACTTTTCCATAGAGTACTCAAAAATATTGTCCTCTGTGGAGGTGTGTGCGTGTTATGAGAAGAGATAGATTGACGGCTGAAGAAAATGATGGAGGGACCAGTCTTATGTTGGGCAATATACTTAAAAACTGCAATGGTGGAGGGAGAGGGAGACTGGAAAGATGGAAACAGGAAACGGTAAACCCAAACGGATAACAGCCAACAAAGAAGAAGAAACTCATATTCTTTTCACCAAATATGACATCAAAGTTACAATCAGTAGATCAAGGTACCTACACTACAAAAACATCAAAATTCATCAATTAAAGAGAATTCTATTTAGGATTATTAAAGCAGTTGAACATAGTTATCCATTGACCAGACTAATATTATTGAGGGACTGCATTATCATCAAAAAAGAGTGTTACGTATTCGACAATGACAAATTGCTTTTCAAAAGCAGGTTTTACTGAAAATTATGGTACTGGTCAAGAATATGGGTCCCAAACCATGTTCTAATTTATGCTATAATTAGATAATGTAAACATTTGCTAACCTAATCTAACCTAACCTAACCTGGTACTGGTCAAGGTTAGGTTAGGTTAGGTTAGGTTAGCAAATGTTTACATTATCTAATTAGAACATAAATTAGAACATGGTTTGGGACCCATATTCTTGACCAGTGCCCTAACTTCAATATTTCTGATCAAATTGAACTGCAAGCTTATCTGTAAATAATTGATGAAAATGTTACCGTATTCGATTGTCCTAATGACAAGGATATTGTAGACAGTGTCACAAATAAAGATTGTGGAAACGAAATTAAAAAAAAAAAAAACTTCAAGAAAACGAAGCCAAAAACGCAATAGTACCCATAGTTTCTACCCCTGCAGAAGATGACTTTCAACTGCATTTTCCACGATTGGGCGAGCATTTCGGTATCAAGAAAATGTACCTAAAGCAATGTTTTCTAGACAAACAAATGTGAATTATTTTTTGAACAAATGAGTTTAATACATAAACATTTTTAAATTACTGTACATTCATTTATACAGTATTTAAGTAGTTCTTACAACTTAAAAATTTTGCTGTTTCACATATTGAATTTTTGTTACGGTTGGTTTGTGGAAGTTCTATTGAATTTACACACAGGCTAAATGCGCCCACTACACACCTAAGTTGTGCATGTTGCCTATCTGAAACAGTATCTCCAGTGGGAATGTTCGCATGAACGTGGGATTACACATGCATAGATTTAGTGGCGCCAGTAGCTTCACCAGTCCTACTTGCTCGCCGGTAAAGGTTTACACTACCTGAGAAAGATACAGACTTTTGGCACCCCAGTTTCATTATTGAACCGTTGTCGGGCAGTGAAGGTGTTCTCTAAGGTTTGTAAACATGTTGACTGAACTTCGCAGTGCCTGTAGAATAGTAGCAAGGTTGTTAGTGCAGAAGAAAATTAATGAGTTGGAGAAAAAGAAATGTCATAAATGAAGACCCCCATAAGCAGGGATGATTTTCATAGCCTTCTAAAAATTTAATTGTCAATTCAGAGTTTTTACAAAATTCTATGCCGTGTCATACAGCAAAATTTTGTACAAAATTCTGTAGATTCATGTTCTAAAACCTATAGAATTTTGTACAAAGTCGGCGTCGCATGAATGCGTAAACGAGCAATTTTTAGTGTTTATTAACAATCACCGAGGGCACAGAAGAATATGTTTACCACCTGTTTACCTCGCTTGCCGACACTCCACGCATTTTCTCTGATCTCTTAATATTATAAAATCTTATTAGAATTCTACTTTATCAACAGCCCATAATTATTTTGACAGTTTTCTCACAGATCTGAATGTTTTCTTTCCATTGCATCTATTTGCGCATACTCACAGACAGAATTTTGTACAAAATTATGTTCTATGTAATACGTGTTTTGCAGAATTATGTACAAAATTATGTTCAAAGTGTTTTTACAAAATTCTGTGCCGGGTCATACAGGCCTAATACGTATTTTACAGAATTTTGTACAAAATCATGTTGTGTGTCATACAGGCCTTACATACAAGACGGACTTAATTTTGTTAGAAACAAGATTGTCGGCCAATTTCAAAAATAAAATTTTATTATATTTGATTTACTTGTCACTAGACATTACTGTTATGTTTTAGATTATATAAAAATAAATGAAAAGTGGCTGCGTGTGGGTAAAACATTTAATGTGACAGCCTTAAGGAAAAAAAGGGCGCTATATCTGGGCAACAAAAGATTTTATGATAAATATGACAACACTAGTGTATTCTACATAAAACTATTAAAATAAACCACACAGTTATAAATTAAGAAATTGTAGGCCAAATGAGATAAAACAAAATAAACAATTTTTTGGTTATATCTAATATGCCATTTTTTCAACTTTTGAAAGCGGCTTCAAAATGTTCCCCGAAATTGTCAATCTTTCTCAAATTTAACTGATCTTCATAGTTTATGGGTTATCAATAGATTCGAATTAGCATTTAAACTATGGTTGTCATTTCCTTCGGTAGGTTTTTAAATATTTTATTGCAGAAATAATTTAGAGGAATTCAACAAATATACATTTAAAATAAAATACTGAAAATTGATTACGTTGAACACAAAACAGTCTTTAGTTTTTCAATTATGGTAATGAATTCTACAGTTAAAAACAAATTTTGCCAATTTAACAGGAATCATGTTTCTTTGTAAAAAACAGTTACAGTAAAATATTATCTTCTAATATCTGTTACCAACAGAGATTTCACAAGAAAGTATCTTATAATTTGGCTAAGCCTGATTTTGAGGAACGTTGCATGAGTTACTATAATATTTAGAACTTTATTTTATTAAGGCATTAAATTTGGGAATTATGTCTACCAAAAGTTTGAATTTGGCAGTTTTTCTGTCTAGGGTATCTAAGGTTAAGGAGTTAATTAACAAAATTAATCATATTTGTAGTCAGTTTTATTCTAAATTCTATCTGCGATTATTAAACAATGCTTAAGGGAACAAAAATACATTTTATCATTAAACTACTACATATTTACAATAGAACTATGTAAAACATTAAATTTCGAACGTAGGATATTATTTTTAATGTCATGTTGCAGCAACATTTATTGTAATATAATTACATAATCTAAACAGTTCAAAATAATGTAGTACAGACCCTACAAGCTAGGCCTGCGTTATCCTACAGTATGTAGTTTTGATTCTGATAACATTTTACGTTAGTGTTGAACAAAAATTTTAATTATAAAATTGCCTATTAGATTTAAAATCAAACACATAAAGTGATTAGGTAATCGTTGTTCTAAAATTACACTTCGCCATCAAGCTTATATTATAACACCACCAAGATAAAATTTCAGAACACTAACCTGGTCCAAATTTTGTCAGTGGCGTTGCTAGAGCTGACAATGAAGATATTAGGCAGTGCATGTGGTAGTTAAATGGCATGTAAAAAATTTTGAATTTACATTTAAATTTTGATTGGCTACTCCTACAAGTAGTGCTTCAATATTTAAAACAGCCAATATCTTAGCATATTTGATGTTT
>JABXWE010010716.1:0-26012 GCA_014611495.1 Limonius californicus | reverse complement strand
CTTTAATATATTAATACAGGAAACTCATATAAGTTTAGCATGATGAAATGCGAGACATTGATAGTGGCGTCATCTAAGCAGTTCGGTGGGCAAGTTTCAGTAAATTTGGATAATAAATTTACAGATTACTGTTTTAAATTCATTTGAATAAATGAAAACCTAACCCTACAAAATGTTATAAACTTATTAAACTTACAAAGTAAAGTAAAATATCATAATTACCAAATATTATTAATTAAATAAGGGTTTTACTATAAGAAAGTAAATGGCATTTGCTTTAAATGTGCCACAAATGTTTTCGAAAGCTGCCAAATACAAATCTTAGTGGCCCACCAAGCCGCACGGATCGCTGCAGTCAGTGTCACGAGTTTTTCGGCGAAGTTTCCTGTATTAATATATTAAAGTATTTGATGGCACCTATTTTCTTGTACAACCTTTGTATGTTTAATTTCTGACCTTCCATTAATTCATACCTTTGTTTCTGCTGCATTATGCTTTTGCTTCCCGTTTGGCTGTTTATACCTCCCTTTTAAATTTTGTTTTAGAGTTTACATCAAATCATTGCCCATATTTATTTTGATTAAGACTTTAATTCTCTTGCAAAAAAATATATGCCCTCTCCCTACTTCATTTTTAAAATAAATGCCATTCCAACCTACAAAAAAATTATTACAGAATAACATTATTTTTGTTTCAATAGTTCATTTTGTGTTTGTTACTGCTTTTTGTATTTAAATCTTTCAGCTTCAAGCTTTAAAATAAACATGTAGCCGCTTCAGCTTTTTCTCATATTTTGCTATGCGATATTTTTAAAAGGTTAATACAAAAGGATTAAATATTTTGAATTAAATAAAAATATCTTGTGAAGCCACATCAATTTAATATAATTATAAAAAAATAAATCGGCGCTTCCTAACTCGTTTAATAATCAATTTCTTTCTACAGAAAATGTGGATGTTTCTAACCTGGTACCTGAACAGCCTATATCACTCTCCCGACAAGAATCGCTTTCATCCCTGAGTGATGACTCACTAGGATCCTTGGAGCAAGAGCAGGCCCTTCTGGAGCAGTGCATTTCTTCCGGCATGCCAAAAAGCAAACATCAGAATTCCATTGCGGGCAAACCTATAGATGTGGGTAAATCGGGTCTCTCTGTTACAAAGCCCATCGGGGTAGCAACAAAACAGTTCAGTATCAGCAAAATTCGAAATTATGAGGACAAGCACAGAGCATGCGGAGAGAGAAACAGAGACTTGGAGGGGCACGAAGAGAAACTGCCAAATTCAAAAAACGTAAATGTAACGTCTGCTGCCGGGAGCACGATAGTCGAGACAAGCGCAGTGCGTCCCACCATTTCACCTACGGCGGCAGGCGTCGAACTCACAGGAAAACCAGGAAGAAACAGGAGCCGCAGCCCCACGATGGTCGGGATGCGGGCAGATACATTACGGGACAAATGCTCGCCTTCCGAAGAGAACTTATTGAAAGAACTCACGAAGAATGGGTGTGATAAGTCATTGGGGCAGATACTGGACAAGTTTGAAGGGAATTGTCTGTGTAAGTGTAATTTAAAAATAAGTTTAAGATTGTAATCCCTTTATTTATATTTTAATCTGATAAACGTTAAGAGATAGGGATTCGATTAAATGGAGAACAATTGTTTCGAATCCCAAGGACTTCTAGGATCTACATTCAAATTCTTGAAATTCGCTTTAATTTTGATTCACAATCACAATCACAATTTATTTTGGTTAATGTAAATGTAAAAGTTGTAGAACATTATCAAATTCAATCTGCTTAACAATTTGAATAATATCAAAATAAAATAATAATAAAATTGAAGTGTAACTTTAATCAATATTGAATTAATTTAATAATTAATTAATTTATCAACAACTTGTTGCTAGTTTTATGATTGTTGTTATTATTGTTGTGGGTTTCCAAGCTTTGCTCTTTGCGTTCGGGCCATATTTGGCCTATTGGACACCCAAACTACGAATTTTGCTTATCTGGAGAAGTTCCAACCCCAGTAGTTATTTTTTTAAGGTTGCACCCATGATCCTATAAAGTTTAGAAGATATGCTACTCGCGCGTCCAGAATCGGTCGTACTCGCGCATGACGTATCTCAGTGACAACTGCAAGCGACGACGCCACGTTTCGTCTCGTTAATATTTTAGGTATTCAGAAATAAGTTTAAATTTCGCTGTCCAAATGGTTTATTTAACTATTTTATATAATTCCCAATAAATTGCGATGGTTTTATAATATGGAAATAAAGAATTATATATTCAGTTTGTGGCAATGCAGATTTTCAACGTACAATAACATTAACACACAATAAATAAGTTAAAATACAAGAATATTTAATAATAGCATACAAGCATAAAATTCAAAAGTAAAATTAAAACCGAATTTAATAATAACGTACAAGCATGAGACCCTTATTCACTTAACAGTTTTGATAATTTTTCGGTTCTTTGCTGCCATATTGGTATTTATGTTTCTGTTGAGAAGTCTCATCCTAAAATACATTTTGCATCTAAAGAAAAGTGTTTTTACTTCATTGCTTAAACTATTTTCTTTTGAACAATTTAATAAATTTTCGATATAGTTCCGTCCAACTTTCAATCCATTATCGTCTCTAATTCGTAAATATCCTTTAAAAAATCGACGCTTGCTTTGTACAAACCTCCTTCCGATAAATGATTTGTCCACGTACATGCAGATTCACATCCTTGACTTGTTGGACAACCCAAATTTGGTTCTGTATGGCTTAATTTAAAGCAAATAAATCCCGCTAAATTTTCTATTCCGTCACTTTCAAGTTCTGAAAGTGCAATTTCACTGCTAGGTTCCTCTTCTACTGTTAAATTTTGCAACAGTACAGACGTAAGTGTGTTGTGATCTTGCTCCAAGTTTGAAATAGCTGTAATAAAACTTGTTTGTCGGGAGTCTCGTCAGGTAGAACGTTGGTCGATTGGGAAATAATTATTTCATTTCGGCCCAATAAGTAATTCCTCAGTCGATATTTAAATTCAAGGGCAGTGGGGTGATCGTGTAAACCCCCAATAGACCCTATAACACCAAAAAATGATTCCAGAGGATTTTGATTCAGCCGATACGTTAATAAATATGAAATGTTAAAGTCTCTTTTAAGATCTTCAAATAACATGAGTAGTGCTGTTATACTCATTGAAATTCCCTTCTGAAAGGGTAACCTGCATTTTGTATTGCCCACTCAAAGATCTGTCATTAACTTTTTCATATCGTCTAATATTTGATCCTGAATCGCCTTTGCCTTTCCATAGGCCTTTATTCTATCTCGGGAATCAGCTTTTGGAACCCTTGAGTTGAAAACATCAAACCAATCATTTACCTACAATGTTATTTAAATCGTATTATACAAGGATTTCGAAAATAAACATTATTTACCTTTTTTAATAAAGCTGCACATTCCTTCCAGTCACTGCTGTTCATAATTTTTAGTGCAGCCATTCTAGTAATAGCACATGAATTGGTGTGCGAATATAACTGAGTTGCCAATTTAACCTTCTACCGCCCTGCATTTGTAACTGTCAGGTGAACACTGGACAATTTATGGGCTACATTGAGATCCAATCCGGAAGTATTTTGAAGTACCTCTATTAGAGGTTGTTTGGTTACTGTTTTTCCATTAACTTGAAATCCCGAATCAATGAAGTGGTTTCTTAGAAGTTTAATCAAATGTGGTGCATCCGCAAAAAGTATACATTTTTTTCGCGTCGGTAGGATTCAAGAAAAATGGATGCTCTTCAGTAACATTCAATGCTTTCCAAAGCCCCCTATTTCCACCTCCCATATCATTAATTAACGCCACAACACGGTAGCCTATTTCTTCCAATTTCCCGATTATTGTAAATAGAAGTTGTTTGGTTAGTTTGCGGTCGTAATCGTAGAATATTGGTTGTTTCCAGTTTTGAAAAATACCTTGTGCCATTATTACCTAAACATGATTCGCAGGCGCTAATAGGGTACCACTTTTTTTGTCGTATTCGTACGATTTTTTTATTTTCATTTCATCCGCCACGAGCACACATACTTTTTCCATTTTGGATAAATTTACATTTTTCATGAGTTTTAACACAACATGTAATATACCAGGCTCAATATTTACTTTACTTGCCCATTTTCGAAGCGTTGATTCGCAAGGAAGTGGGTAATTTTTTTTATCATCCATCTGCATGCACGGGGTCCAGCAGCATGCAATAAAATAGCATGTGATATATCCTCGATTTCCCAACGAATTCTCTTCTGAGGATTATAAATCTTTTTTACCTGACCTGTTGTGAAAATATTTTTAATATATTTATCCCCCTGACTGAGTAAACTATTTTCTTTTTTCAAACTATCAAGTTCATCTCGCAGTTCTTCGATTATAGTTTGAAACTTCAAATTATCTGTCTTTAGCCTACAAATTTCCAATTGTGAAGCATCTTCCGTAGAACTAGGTAACCTTAAAACACAACTTTCATTATTATTATCCACAAAAAAAAAGATTAACATTTATAGTATTACGTGATGGCAGATAAATCAGAAAGCTGCTCAGACTCACGGTCTAATTCTTTACCAACTGATGACCCTTCTCGTTCCCTAAGAAATGTGGAACATTTAAAAATTCGTTAAAAAATTTTTTTAAATTTACAGTTCACGGACGATTTCTTTTCTTTGTCGTCGAGATTTTCTTTTTTCACGTTTGTGTGAGGAAACACTAATTATTGTATCCGGTAAATTTTCGGTGGGAAATGCATCATCTTTTAGTTTTTTGCGCTTAACCGTTATAGATTTTAAAAGTTCATGTTTCAAATTTCGTTGATAGTGGTTATCTTTGAAATGTCTGTTACAAATTAGAGCAAATTTAACATTAAAATTATCAGATCTCCTGCACTTTTGTATCCACAACCGGCACAATTGCTCATTTTTTGGAAATGAATAAAACTGAAAGTTTTCTTTAGGTTGTTTCAACTTTTTATTGTTATTGCTGTTACACCCATATACAGCACATATAACCATAATATATACTAGCTAATAAAAAACTTCATTCAACAATACACGTGCTGCAAAGTGCAGATAAAATGCAATGCCGGTAATCGCATGTGGCAAGTTTTGTCACGAGCCGACGTCATATTGGAAAGAGGGAGACAGAACAACCTGCGCAGTAGCATATCTTTAAACTTATAGTATCATGGGTTGCACCATAAGAAAAAGGTTACCATTATTACAAATCACTTTAAAAATAAACCTATTGAGAAAATGTAGTATTGTTATCATACTTCAAAGCATTGCAAGATAACTGGGTCCTAACTCCTAGTTAATCTCTTTCCAATTTTTTGTGAGCATTTAAACCAAAAATAATTACATTTGGTTGTCCATCGTTATATAAGTTTGTATGGCAACTCAATTTGTATAATCATGTAGACTTCTCAAAGATTTTGAGCAGATAATAAATAAATAAATAAATAATTATGCTTAGAAGAAGCCATGAAAGCTTTTGATTCAGTATTGAAATCATTTAAAAATTAATTTTTATTTGAACAAACAGCTTCATATTTCTTTTTCAATTTTCCTACAATTAATCTGTTCCAAGGACCAGTCACTTTTTTGTACATCACATCTTTATATAGAAAACCTTATTCTAGTTTTTGGTTAATAGCAACAACTCATTTCCTAGGAAATGTTGTTTTGATATTCTATAAAAAATATCCAAATCGTAACTTCATTTAACCTTGGTTTATTCATTAA
The DNA here is from genome assembly GCA_014611495.1 of Limonius californicus. Lineage (NCBI taxonomy): Eukaryota > Metazoa > Arthropoda > Insecta > Coleoptera > Elateridae > Limonius > Limonius californicus. The sequence goes on along the minus strand of JABXWE010010716.1, from coordinate 20,233 downwards.
TTAGATCCCATTTCATCAGAAGTCTTCAATAGGGGTAACACCTTTTGTTTAACATGAAACTAATACTCGTTGTTTGTTACAGATTTGGATAATTTGAGCCCAGAAAGGTCTTTCTCGAATTCTGATAATTGTGCTAACTTAAAGCTGAATAAGAAAAATGAATTTGACATTGAGATTGTCGACCTGGAAGCCACAACAAAAGCGGTTGATAATCGAATGTTGGATCCAGACGCCATGATCGAGTCTTTGGATAGATTCACAGCCGAGTTAGTCTCGCAAGCGGAAGCGGCACATTCCAATAAGGACAGTGGGAAAAAATTCACAACTTCCTTAACAGATGGTGATACGTGGAATGATGATACCTCTCCCAATGATCTCACCTTTCCTAGCATTTCCGGTAGCGCCCCCAATGTCATCACTTTTAAAAGCGAAAGTGAGGCAATTCCACAGGATGTTTTTTGCAGTAAGTACTAATAATAAATGTAAGCTGGTATATATGTATATGAAAAAATAATAAATAGATTTATAAGCTAAAAAACAGAACAAACTTTAGCCACATTTTAACATGTTCGTGTATTCAATTTTGAGAAATAATGTCAGCAAATTGATACAGAGAAATCAAGTTTAGGATGTTGTTCATTAACAAATACTAAAAACACAAGAATTATCTAGAACCTTGTGGAATTTCATGAGTGATTTGGATTGAGGTTGAAAAGGTTTTCGTACATTTATTATTTATTATTGATGTAATACAAATTTGGTGGAATATTTTTGTTAAGTATGATTTAATAATTCAAAACTTTTAACATCAACACTTTGGTGTTGTGATTTAGGTAAAAGATCGTGGCCATTCAGATCAAATGCGTCTAAAAAAATCATAACAATTCCCGAAACCATTTCATTATCGTGTAATTGGTTTAATAAGTAAGTTTAGGGCAATCGTGCTAATGGAAGTAGTTGATTTCTCTAGTAAGAAAACGTGCTTGTACAAAAGTTTTACCAAAGTATATCCTTGATGTTTTATAAATTGGTTGTTGTTTGGCCGCAAATGTTCTATATCATAAACATGAGGTTTTGTTTTTTGGAACAGTAAAAGTTTCTTGAAATTTCAGCCGAAATTGACGCTGTTGATGGCCCCAATGACCCAGAGCAAAAATCAAACGACTTTTCTTCTCTAAACACGAGCACCATGACCGAATCCACCTTAATAGCTGTTGAAGCAACAAAAATGGCAACCGTGTTCAAAAACGAGGCAGAAATGTCGCACAGCATTACAAGCATTCAGTCATTGGAGCTCGACTGCATCCAGCCGCCCTCACACATGAATTCACTAACAAACAGCACGAATGGTTTAGAACACCAGCTGTTACGGGGCAGTCCTAAGCTGGTTTCGCGCAAGAAGTCACTGCAAACTGGGCTGCTGGCCAGGCGGGCTTTAAGTAACTCCTTAAATCAGGCGTCAAGTTTAGAGAGCTTGGATAACCATAGTTTATCTAATTTGGATCAGGTGAATCCTCCTTCAGCTATGGGCGACGTTTTGGATATGATTGACATGGAGGGAAGTATGACAAGCGTGGCAAGTTTGACGAGTGAGGTTGTTGATCTCAAGCTGGATTATCTCACCAGTGGATTTTTGAAGGATTTGGAGACGAGCCAGCAGCAACCCAATCCGATCTTCAATGTGAAGCAACCAGCAAATATGCTACATCTCCTGACTAACAACTCCCTTAGCGATTTAGACAATGTAAACCCGCCTTCACTATTTAATGAAGTTACAGACCTATGCAACTCGTTGGCAGATGTGCCCACAGAAGCCATTTGCAGTGAGACAGAAGCGTTTGAAGACTGCAACACGCATTTTATTGACACCACCATGCAAGAAGATGATGATGTTACTCAATTTTCTGATGCACAAAGTGTCACCCCCCTCCAGTCAGACCTGAGCAGTGCCGAGACATCCCCAAAGAAGGTCAAGAGTCTAAGCAAACGTCTAACGCCAAAACAGAAGCGTAAGTTGGTTCAGGAGCGATACCGAACCTATACCGTGGCTGCAGAAATGGTTGTGAGCGAAGAGCACAATTCCACCACGGATGATTTTAAGACTGTTGATTGTTTTTCTGAGTACCAAACAGTGGCAGAGTTCACCCAAAATAGCAATGAGTCGTCAAATTTGGATGTGAAGAGTGTTAGGTCGATGGAGTCTGGTAAAAGGACGCCCAAAGAGAGGAGACAGAATGACAGGGCTCGTTTCCAAACACAAGTGCTTGATGAAGCTGTTACAAGTGCATTGCAACAGATGAGCTGTAGTAAAACTGGGACACCAAACACAAATGAAGAGGTAATAATTGCTTTTTTTAGTTTGGTTATGTTTTAATGTAATTGATGAATCCATTGCTTAACTAATTTTGTTATGTTCAATCGTTAATTTGCTGATTTTCCCATCTTCAAACCTTAATCCTGCCCGCGGTGGAAAAAGATCACTAAAAGGAATATTGGAAAAAAGCTGTTTGTGAAAGTCACAAAAACTATAAAAAGCTGAAATTAACGATGGAATTTTGTACAAAATTTTGTTCAAAATTTTGTATAAAATTGTATAAGATTCATGTTCTAAAACCTACAGAATTTTGTAGAAATTCTACATTATCCATAGTCACATGATTATTTTAACAGTTTTCTCACAGATATCAACATAATTTGCACCTATTTGCGCATGCTCACAGACAGAATTTTGTACAAAATTCTGTTCCATGTAATACGTGTTTGTCAGAATGTTGGACAATATTTTGTGAATAAACTTTATACAAAATTTTGTACATAAATTTGTGCCATATCATGTAGGTCTAAGATACAATTTAGTAAACAAAAGGGTAGGCTAGGCTAGGTTAAGTTAAGGTAGGGTAGGGTAGGGTAGGGTAGGGTAGGGTAGGGTAGGGTAGGGTAGGGTAGGGTAGGGTAGTTTAGGGAAGGCGAGGGTAGTGGTAGGGTTAGGCTTAGGAGGTGGGGGTTGGATTGGTGATGGTGTTGTTTTATGGTACTGGTATGTATGCGTATGCGTATAGTATGGTATGGAAGGGATAGGTGAGGGTAGCGGCTAGGGTAGGGATTAGCGGTAGGGCTAGAGTAGTGTTATGAGGTAGGGGCTAGTAGGGTAGGGTATGGTATAGTATGGTATGGTATGGTATGGTGTATGGTATGGTATGGTATGGTATAGTGTGGTATAGAAGGGTAGGGTAGGGTAGGGTATGGTATGGTATGGTATGGTATATGGTATGGTATGGTATATGGTATGGTGTATGGTATGGAAGGGTAGGGTAGGGTAGGGTAGGCTAGGCTAGGGTAGGGTAGGGTAGGGTAGGTTAGGTTAGGTTCCCCCTGAACTAATGCTAAAGTGGTTCCGGGGGGAACGATAGTATGAATGAATGGAAGGAAAAAAAGGTTCGGTTAGGTTAGGTATGAGATACTATGCGTCAAGTGGAAGCTTAATGGAGTTAGATTAAATGGCAGTGCTTCACGCTTTTTAGGCCGTGGGCTTGGTTGGCTATTCCTCTCCATTTTTTTCTGTCATTTGCCATTTCTCTTTAGTCTTCCATTTCTATTTTTTGAGGATTAGATTAGAAACACTTTAATGAAAGTTAACTTAAGGTCAGATCACAATTTTTATTAGGTTAAGTTAAGTAGCAATTACAATTAGTATAAATTAGGTTAAGTTAAAAGTTATCAGAGATTAAGTTTACAATAGATTGTTATAGTATGTTAGGAAAGGTTAGCTTTACATTAGGTTGAAGGTAGATGTCGTTGGGTAAACTTACTATAGCTTAGATTAGTTTTAAGTTAGGTGGGCTAAGTTAACTTCGTTTAAAGTTAGATTATGGTATGATAAAATACAATGTGATTGTAAATGATTGAGGCTAGTTTGAATTTACCGCCATAAGAAATTATTGTCATGTTGGTAGCAAATACAGTAAACCTGTCAGTTGTTTATTTCTCATCAGTGGCGTCTCAAATACGGATAACTGAGATATACAGTGTGTCGCATTTAAGATGAAGACACCCCCATATTTTCGCTATTTGAAGGAATACAGATTTTAATTTTTGCACAGTCATACAGGCTCATGGGTCACACTTTTTAAGATACTCAAATGAAATCTGAACTTTAAACTCAGCCTACTACGAATTCACAAACAGGGTCAATTCTCCATATTTTGCGTCGCGTTAGAGATATCGAAAAAAATTATCAGAAAAAGTTGTTCAGAATATTATTCTAACCCCATATACCGAGTTTCATGACAAAATTCGCATTTTTAATTTTTTCATTATTTTGGTCTATACCCAAAATAATTACAAGTTTATTTTTTAATTTGATATTTAGTGTGCCATGGAAAGTAAAAACTTGACACATTGTCAATTTAATAGTGTCATGTATTCAAATTGCTTTCCATGGCACACTAAATATCAAATTAAAAAATAAACTTGTAATTATTTTGGGTATAGACCAAAATAATGAAAAAATTCAAAATACGAATTTTGTCATGAAACTCGGTATATGGGGTTAGAATAATATTCTGAACAACTTTTTCTAATCATTTTTTTCGATATCTCTAACGCGACGCAAAATATGGAGAATTGACCCTGTTTGTGAATTCGTAGTAGGCTGAGTTTAAAGTTCAGATTTCATTTGAGTATCTTAAAAAGTGTGACCCATGAGCCTGTATGACTGTGCAAAAATTAAAATCTGTATTCCTTCAAATAGCGAAAATATGGGGGTGTCTTCATCTTAAATGCGACACACTGTATAAATATATTAATTGTTAATAACGATTTTAATCAATAGTTTTATCTTTTTAATTAAAACAATAAATACACTGTGACGCCTAGTTATACGACGGCGACAACAAAATCATTTTATACACACAAAAGCGAAATATCAATTTCTAAGCAAGGTCCAGGTATCAAGGACAAGGGTTCGACTAGCTACAGTCGAAGAAGGGTGGTTTGATGTAAGCCTAGGCGCCACCTGTTTAAAAAAAACCCTTTCCTCCTCGAAGATAACTTTTGGTAAACAGGAACCTTCCTGGATGCGAACTTACCTTGCTTGGTAATATTAAACTTATTTTTCGAGACAGAATAAAACACAATTGTAATAGACCGATTTCCAAATATAATGATCAAAAAAAATAAGTAATCAATACAAAAGTATATATGTATGACGCATAAACAAAAAAAATCCCAAGTTATATATATGTACATAAATTCACATTCATGAATAAATAAAATGAACGGACCACAGTACGTTACTTTCTCTGATTTGGTTTGTACATACAGAACTGAACCCAAAATTTCTAGGGAAAACAATAATGCGTAGATCATTATTTTAAAATTAGGAAGCGTTAATCCACTTCTACAAAGTTAAACAAACCACCGAATTCACGTCTAGAATCGACGATATTGCGAGGCCTCGTATACGCAAAACTAGATTAATTACCCAAAATAAATGGTATATGCGCACGGATAATTATAAACTTACGCAAAATTCCCCCTTTCGTTTGAAGTTTAAATCAGAAAATTTTAATCTCGTAAACTGCAGACCATTTAACAAGTTCTCAGTGTACAAAAAGTTATTTGAATATGAACATGAATTTTTCCAAGTAAAACATTAACTAAATACCAAAATTTTGTCGAGTATTATTATATTTCAACATAAATATGTTTACGCAATTAAAACGAGTCGTAGTTATTCGTCTTTTGATAGTTCTCGAAATTCCACGAACTTATCAACCCAACGCAGGTAAGGTAAAAAGTAACTAACAGACCTTGAACGCAGGTTTTCTTTACCCCGATGTACTCGATGTACGCCCATCTGCTACTCATGCAACGCCGAAGGTTCTGCATTGGAATTTCTAGGCTGAAATTATCGAGCTCTTGAAATTTTCCACGTTGTTATAAATGCGATCAGTTTCCGGATTTTTTTCCCCCTCTTCCGGCTGGTATTTCCTTGCCTAAATAAATTTAACTGTCTTAGAAAAGAAACAAGTGGAATAAGGACCTTCTAAGCTTACCATAAGATGTTAAATTGGCAGAAAGAAAAACTCTCCTCAGTGCACTAAATTAGGATTTCTCCCAGGGAAAAATTTACTATCACACTATCGTGTTTAAACTTCCCCTAATCACTTGAAAATTCACAAATTGGAATAATCTTCCGTGTCGTAACGACCTTAATTAAAAATTCAAGTCTGCACCTCTTGAGAATTGAAAGCGTTCTTCTTACTAATCCAACTGACTGCGGTCCGAGATCCGAAAATTCCCGATCGATGCGCAGAACACAAAAATGAGAACAAGTTTTTGAATCAAAACCCGAAATATGCCGTCCAAAACGCTGAAATGGAAAACCACTCCTGATACACACTATGCGTCAGAAATCACACGTTACAACACAATAAACTTAGAATTTTGCCGTAACTATAAGTGAAATTATTAAAATTTAATTTAACAATATTTTACAATTTTTCAAAATGCCCACCGTTGGCATTCAAACACAAATCAATTCTTTTTTTTTACATTAGAAAAATTTTTTTGCAATTTATGCTGATCTTAATTTACAAAGCTAAGTCAAGATCTTTGTGAAATTTGCCTAAACAAGAAATTATGTTTAAAAGATAGTTCTGAAAAGAACTTTTTTTGATATAAAGATAAAGCAAATAACAAAAATTAAAACGATGAGGAACAGCAGAAATCATAAATACGGTTCCGCCCCTATATTGATATAGCCACAACCAACATGTGAAATACACTAAAATTTGTGGCGGTAAATTCAAACTGTCCTCAATCATTTACAATCACATTGTATATTAGTTTAGTGTGGCTGTGTTAGATTAGGTAGATTGACAACAAATTAGGTCATGTAAACAAATGTTAGGTTCGATTTTGTGAGGCCCCTTGAGGTTAGGTTAGTTAAACATAAGGTAATATATGTTAGCTTCAAACTAATAAGGAATTCACAAACTCCATTCTGTTGCTTTAAGACAAATTTCATTAAAAAATTTCAATTCTTATTTTAAGAAATTCATAAAAACCAATTAATTTAAATCACCACAACAGTTTAAGTTTGTTAAGATTGTCAATGTCAGATTAGGATTCATTGGAAACGGTGGTATAAGTATATAAAAACTTCGGAAAACCCCTTGCCAACACGATATTTACAACACCTAAATACGTATTTCGGTAACTAAGCCGCCTTCTTCAGTAGGAACTTGAACTAACTAAAGTAACTTGGCTGAGGAATACTTCTGGAGATAAGTCCTTGACCAAGTCAACAATCGAAGTCCAATGGTCATTGGTAAAGGACGTATCTTCAGAGGTATTCCACAACCAAATTACTTTAATTAGTTCAAGTTTCTACTGAAGATGGAAGCTTACTTGGCGAAATACATATTTAGGTGTTCAGAATATTGTGGTTGTAAGGGGTTTTTCCAAAGTTTATAACGTCAGATTGGTACTAAAATGGTGGATGATTTAACTAGTCAATGTATGGTAGCTGTACATGTGCCTATGTACAATGTTATTCTTCAAGCGGCTTCATTTTTTAAACAATGAGTACCGAACTTCACATAACTTGATAGGTTAGGTTTCATTGAAAGCAAATTATGTTAGGTTAGAATAGATAAGTTTAGTTTTCAAATCAATGAGGTTATATTCACTACAACTTACACGGTTTATGCTAACCTTAAAAATGGCTTTTACCTTGCATAAATGATTTTGTATTTTCCATATGTTACATTTAAATACAAATCTATTAAGATCGATCATGTTTTTTAGATCTCAAATGGCAGCCCGCTGGGCAGCAGCCCCCAAAGTCCCCAAAGGAGCCCCGGCAGGAGTAAACTCAGCATAAGGCGCAATTTTATGCAAAGGCGACTAGAAAACCAAGATCGATTCAAAACACGCACTCTGAGTGAGTCCAGCCTGTCACCGGATGTCTCTAGTGCTTCCCCGCCATCCATGGCCAACAGCAATGATCTGCAATCTTTGGTACAAAAAGAGGCTAGCAGAGTGTTGAAGAAGCTACAGGAGACCAAGTCGCACCCCGATGAACTACTCGACTGCGAAACACTGAGTCTCATTTCCAACGAGGACGATTCAGAGCACAACTCTGGTGGCTCTATAAATTATAGAACTTATACCAAGAATTGTGGAATGAGGGAGAGCTACTTGCCCAACATTAAACCCACTTGTCCGGTTGTCAGACAAGAAAAACCTCAAACCAGAACAGTTCAGCCTGTAAAAGTTGAGGAAGACCAGAATACAAGGCAGCCTGAGACTGAGTTGAACACTAGTCCAGGAAAACCCAAAATTGTTAAACCTAGTGAGAAACAACAGAACGAAGCTGAGGTAAACGAGAATGAGAACCCTGTCAAAGGTATTCGGGGCCGCAGAAAACCACTGTATGCAAAAACAAATACTGTAAATAGCAGAGTCAGCACTACTAGGCCTATTCGAAGTATAACTTCTAATCTTGTGAAGAATGTAACTTCTGCCATTAAATCTGGCACAAACTTGAAGAACGTTGCGGCTAAACAAAGCAAGTTGATCGCTCCCAAGCCATCTATGGTACAGCCACAAATCAAGGCGCTTAAACCGCCTTCAGGTTACAGAGGGACCAATACAAAATCAAACCAGGTAGCCACTAATTCTGTGAAAACTGTTGGTTCGATGCAGAATGGGTCGACTGCTAGAAGTCCGAGGCGGTCAAACAGTGCCAGTCCTAAAAGTGGAAGTCCGAAACATAAGGTGAGTATCTGTTTTAAAGCATTACTGTAACTGTTGGCTAAGTTTAGTCGCTACAGCTTTTTGCAAATATTGTACAGAATAATGATGGATGGTTAGAAACTTTTTAAGGACTTGTTTTGAACGATTCTACAGGGTATTGCAGAATAATGTTCCGAAACTTTAAGAGCATACGGGATTCGTCAAAATAAGCCAAAAAGTCCATATAAACATAGGGTTATCTAGCTCAAAAGGAAAGGGGGGCAGCTTTCTGAATCCAACTTCCTTCAATGGGGGAAGGGGGTCGTGTGATAATACACAATTACAAAAGAAAAACACTATTTATTATTAATAAAATTAATTTTTGAACAGTAGTTTGCGAGGATTAGTTGCAAATTTTCTAACTACAGCTTCTACTAATTGTTCCTTGTTTGCAAAAACCCATTGACGATGAATGTTTAGCATGGCTAATTCATTTAACCTATTTTCATCAATAGTGCTTCTAAGCCATGTTCTAATACGGTGAAAGGAGCTGAATGAACGCTCTATAGTGCTTGTTGTGCAGGGCTGTGAAAGCAAAATCAGTAGCGACTTTCTAATGGTTGGAAAAAACAATTCGCTCTTTTTTAAAACTTCGATGATAGAAGTGTTTCCAAATCTCGTGAACGGTGACCTGCGCGAGGAAGGAGCCTAAATTTGGAAGAACGGGACGTTTTAAGTGAAACTGAAAAACATTGACCACCTTAAGGCGCGCGAAATTTAAAAGATAAAATTACTAGGTTATGGAAATAAAAATTAAACAATTCATATAAAAATAACCAAAATCCTTCCTAGTATTCTAATTTAGATTAAAATAATTTAATGATGGATTTAAAAGAAATACCGCAAACTACTGTAATTTTAGATTATTTATTAAAAACATGGAGCTAAATTTCAACAATAAATTTAAAAACCTGCAATTTGATTTTGACCTGTTGTGCTAAGCTAGAATGTTACTAAATCAAGAAAAACTTTTAATATAACATTACCAATTTATTTATATAAATTTACAACACTTGTCGACACCTCCATGAAATACATGTGTAATCCTTAAATATAATTTTATACAAGTTTAAGTAATCTGAAATATAATTTTAGGTTTTAAGTTTTCATATTATTAAATGTAAATTGTATTACAGTATTAGATCACCTAAAAGTTTTAGCATATTACAAATTAATTTATAAAAATTTACAGCAGTTGTTGACAACCCAAGTCAGTCTCATCCTCTGACGACGAAAGAAAATCAGAATCGTCGCTGTCTTCGTCACCTATCTGTATAATTAGTTCATTCACTTCATCTATAATGTACTCTCTTTCTAGGTATTCATTCTCCACTTTTTCCACATGAGAACAAATGTTTTCCCATTCTCGTACCCCTACACTATTAAGCTTTTCCTCTGCGATCTTCTGTACATCTTCAAGCTTAAATGTAACATTATTGGCAGCTACATGATTTTTTATTAACGCCCACATTTTTTCAGTCGGATTCAGCTCGGGGTGATAAGGAGGCAAACGTAGCAGTGAATGGCCTGCGTCTGCCAAAAGTTTGTCGATAACGTAATTTTTGTGATTTGGTTTATGCAACAATATTTTGGCATACAGTTCTGGCACGGTTGCTTTCTGTTCAAAAAACAATCCTCTTTCCCTCAGCCACTTCTGCATATCAGCCTTTTTCCAGTTGCTAGTTGGATTTGGTTCAACTGTTCCGTTGTGATACGATGCATTGTCAATAACTAAAACAGAATTTTCTTCTAAATTAGGAATTAATTTTTCTTTTAGCCACTTCACGTAGTTTTTGTATTTCATGTCGTCATGATAGTCTCTGGTTTTTAGTCCTGATTTGAAAATTAGGAGGGCATTCGGAACAAAACCCTTTGCACCCCCAGCATGAACAATTATAAGGCGTCTTCCTTTGCTCACTGGTGCTTTTAAACATTTATTTGTACTATGGTGCTAGGACTTATCAGGAGGTCTTAACACCAAATAACGTATAAATAAAATACACAATTGGAGAGATCAATTTATTAATGTTGAGCTTTTGATAAAAATAATCGGTAACTATTTACATAAAAAACATAACAACGGAAACATAACAACCCCAGACGACCCGACCCGCACAACAGTACCATCGTCCCAAGCCTTAGGAACCGTATGTGAACTATGTAAATATGTTTCGTCTGTGTACACAATATTTCGCCCTTCTTCTTTATACTTCTTCAGCTGCCGCAGGAATTCTGTTCACTTGACACGAATATCTGGTTTTTCGATAAGTGTTCTACACTATCTTATGCACCACACGCCTAAAAGAAGATAATTTCCCTTTAAAATCGACGCCGTTATCATTTTTAACTGCTTCAAAAACTGCTCGCGTGGTCGGCCTTCTTTTGTGAATGCTGACGTAAGTATGAATAACATTCCGTATAATCCCCTCTTGAAATTCATCTGTCGCAGTCTTCTTTTTTGGTTTATTAATTGACTTCCTTGGAGACGTAAATTTACTACCTTCTGGTTCTTTAATAAATCTTCTTACAGTACTTAAAGAAACACCACTTGCTTGAGCCACTCTTTCTTGTAAATCACTCAAAGGAATCACGACTTGCCGTTGCTCTTTCTCTTGTTTCATAAACTTATAAACATTATAAATTATTTCTCGTCCCTGGCTATGCACTACTCTATTTTTGTTACTCATGTTAAATGATGTAAACAACCTGTAAGCACTTTTATTTAGCACAAATTAATAAAAACGGCATTGGTACTTACCGAATAATAATAAATAATATGTGGAGTCTTGAAAAAGAGTGTTTTTGAAGTATAAATAATTAAAACTGGAATAGAAATCGCAAAAAAACACCACCTGCTAAGAACGCCACGTGCAATTGAAATGTCAATCACCACAATCGCCATTGCGCTGGTAACCTAATGTTTTTAGGCAGATCTTGCGTACAGTTTACGCGGCGTAGTCTAGTCTAGTCTACTGCACAACTGTTCATGAGATTTGGAAATACTTCTAATAATTTATATAGAAATGCCCATCAAAAAAACGTAGGGTACTTTGTGTTCATATTAGAAAGTCTGTACTACATTAAAAGGCTTAAATTGATTATTTTTCATGGCATATTTTTCTGGAAAATATTAAAGTTTATTTTTTAAATCGAACATCCTATGTAGTTTGTTTTTCAAAAGGACACTGAGCTAAATTCTCTTTTTCTATGCTTTCAATTAATTAATTGTTATCTTTCACTAGATTGAACCCACAAAACTAACCACAACCCCACCACTGGAGCGCCAGGGCACATTCACGAAGGAAGACCAAGAAGCATCTGCTCTTAAGAGTCGTATTCCAACTCCGGCATCCAACCTTCCCGCACCTAAACCAGTTTCAAGGATCGCTAGGGCCATTTCTCAGACAAACTCCACGGTCGGCAAGACCGTCACCAAGGTCCAAAACGCCATTTCCTTATCCAGATCTGCCAAAACTGCAAGTTCCGCCAAGTCAGTCAGTTCGGACAGGGCGGGAAATCTAAGAAGCGGCTCCAGCGGTATCTTCAGTCGCTCATCAAGCGCTGACAGCCGGGATTCGGGCTTCAGCAAGATCCGCAGCATCCACAACTCCTCCTCGAGTCACAGCTTGAAGAGCGACAGCTCCAAAAATCAGAGTGGAGCGGTGAAACGGGCGTCACAAACTAATATATCGCAGCGGTCGAGTAGTAATTCCAGTATAACTTCAAATGGGTCCGGTTCAAAGAAACAAGTCACCAGTAAAATTGCAAGTTTATGGAAGAAGGTGGAAGAGCAGAAGAAACAGGCGCCCAAGAAGGACGCACGGGTTTGGATCCAGCCAGCACGGGAACAGCCGACCGAATTGGAAGAGTCTCCACGGTTGATACGTAGCAACACCTTTGATAGCAAAGATGGTGTGATTCTGCGCAGCAAGGACGAATTGAGCAGCGACCCCACCAAGAGGGTGTCCCGGTTGGGGTCTTTTATAGTAATGGATGAAAATGGCGGTCCAGAAATTATTGGATACAGTGAAAGTGCCCGGGTTGTGGGTGGAACCGCAACAGAGGTGACGTTTTAAATTTGAGGTTGCTGCCATGTTGTATGCAGTGCTGTGTTTGACTTAAATTAATGCGTAAAATTTATTTGTTTTTTTGATATTTCAGTGGAGAGAGTATCTCAGAGTTTGTTCCATAGGTCGGTGTGTCGATTGCTTTTGTAAATGACCCCGATAAACTTTATACAGACTGTTGCAACTACTAACTGTTTTTGCTTGTAGCAGATTTCCCATTCATTCTAACTTGCGCAATATTTATGGGGATTGTTTTCAAAAACAATCAAAGTATTGGCCCATGGAGTGATGTTTAAACCACTCTGTATGAAAAGAAGAAGCACAATAATTAACCATCGCATACTACATACACTTCTCTGAATTTATTTTATTTTTTTTTTATGTGGACAACAATTTAATTTTTTAATTAAAACGTTTTAATCTATTTTGGTATTTATGGCGGTCGCCTAGAATTTGTTTTATTTGCGTGTTTCAAACATACTTATTTTAAGTACCATTAAAGTTAAACCCTATATGATAATAATATTCATGATAATGTGTAATAATTTTTGTCTAGTCTGATGCGTTTATAAATATTTAAGAACGTGCGTTTAGTGTAATTTAATTTAATTCTTTTGTATTTATTGTGTAGCAGCACGATATGAGATATTAGCAAATGTGTACATATAGAAAATCTTGACATGTAACTTCTGTTAACCGTAGCTTCCTTTCGAGTTTAGTGTTAGTTTTGTAACAGACGGTAAAATTGAAAATGTTTATTCTGGATACAACAGTCTGAAAAGTGCTATAATGTGGAACAATTTTAATTGATTTACAGGTAGATTATTTGTCTCTTAAATAGTTGTATCAGCGTTGCATTTTACTGCATAATTTTAATATTAAAATTTGGCTTCAAACTTTAAATGTGTTTTCTTACTTCCTTATTCCTATATTTTACTTAAGAACAAACTGAAATGCAACACAGACTCGCTAAGGTTTTCTATGATTGCAGCCATGACAGAAAATGTTTGTTGCAATTGCTTCTACTTTTATTTTGCAAAACAAGGGCATTGCAAAATTTCAACAGCCTATCATTCTCGGACTTTTTCTCTGCCTCTTCTTTGCCACGTGTTCTTCCTCAGCGCTAAGGTAGAAACACGGGGGACCTACAGTTTAAGGTCAAATTCGAACAACAAAAATTCTAGAGAAGGTTTTTAGCATTAACCTTGCTTAAATCGCGAAAATGCGGGAAAATCAGCGATCAATTGATACTGCTTAGTAGTTGGGTGTCCAATACAACTTTCGGGAAATTAAAACTACGCGAATAGAGTGAATTAAAGTGTAAATTTGGAAAGGAAACCTGGAAGGACGATAAAGCCGAATATCGGATTCCACGCGCAAGGCGCAAATACCAACCTCTAAAGTTAAAATAGCCCACAAAGCTAAAATTTCACACGAGGGAAAAGACGTCGAATAACCCGCGAAATTTAAAATTCACACGAGGGAAAAGACGTGAAATAGCATGCGGTCAGGAAAGTAGGGGCCGGTTGTAAATAGTGCGCCATATGAACGGAAAAGAAAGCAAAACAGGTGGCAGAGCAAGGCGTAATGGTATTCAAAGTGTAAAAGAATTTATAAAACGAAAAAGAGAAAGTGAAGACCCGGAGGACTTTGAGAAGTGGGAGCAGGAACAGATTAAAGTTTTCAGTAAAAGTGCGAAAATAGTTAGAAGCCCACAAAAACAATTAGTTGAAGAGATAGCAAGAATAAATCGCACGAAAGGAGAAGACACAGCAGCATTATAAAAAAACTGGATGAAGTAAAAGAGGAGTTAAAAAGTGAATTCAACAAAAACCTATCAGAGATGAAAGCAGAATTAAAAAGGGTTAAAGCGGAATGGGAAGAAAAAGCGAAAGCATGGCAAAAAGAAAGAGGAGAACTTGAAAAGCAGATTAACAACATTGAAAGAAAACTAGAGAAACAAGGGAAGAAAAAAAGGAGAAACAACATTGTAATTAAAGGAAAGGTGGTTTTTCGACGATTCGTAACTAACTTGATGGAAAAAGGCCTACAGCTTAGCTCAGAGGAGTAGGGGGAGTTCGTGAAAATCGCTTATGGGAGAAAATATTTAGTTGTGTACAGGGTAGGTCAAAATTAACAGGTGCCACCTTCCAAATACAGCTGAATGTGTAGGTCCTCGTGGAAGGCCGAGAAGCCAACAGCTTACGGGAACGGAACTTACCGTGATTGTGCCTCCTCCTATATATTTAAAGCTTGCAAAATTCTTACACCAACAAGTACAAAAGACACAATAAGAGACAGTAAACTTTAAAACACATATAATGAAATAGTTAAAATATGACAGTACAGTAAAATGGCACGAGTTATAACGCAAAAAGTTTGAATTACATGGTTAAAATTCTTGAACGTTCAGAGAAATGGACTCGCCGCCACTGGTGCAACGAGATTTACTTTCTGCATTCAGCTACGAAACACCAGTGACGCTGAAGTTCACAAAAATAGTATATAATCTGGTAGATTTATTTTAAAACAAATTAACAACACATATGGCGACTAAAGGTCGTTTTTTTTCTTGTAATTACATTAAGTTAAATTTGAAGTCTGCAAGTTAACGCGAGCAAAAAAAGGTTTGTTTGTCACAACACCACAAAAAAAAACTGGTTCTTTACCTCGACGGAGTAGCGAGTCAGGCACAATTTCGAAGAGTTGACGGGATGATGATTAAAATCTACAGATACACCCCTGGAGACTTGATTGAATGAAGTCAACAGCCAGGGGCCCGGAACTTTGATGCGCTCTTCGCATAGACGGTAACCGCAAAGGGACGGGAGCTGGTCTTCGGAAATAATCTGCCTAACGGCGATGGGCCAATTCGCAAAGAATTGACTTTTGTTTGGGTTATATCTAGTGCTTCCTATTAAATCCGGCAGTAGCCGATGGTCTGTTTATTACCCCTTGGTAAAACAGCGAAACGGAACACATATAACGGATACCCCTCGAAAAAAAAACCCAAAAGCCGCCCCAGCAGCACTTAACGTAATTACGATTGCCGATTGATGTAGTTTTCGGACAACCGGAGCCAACAGAGATCGAAAATTGACTGACTCAAAAACGCAACGGGAGCCTGCACCCCCTCAATAAATATTGCACCATATCTTGAAATGTTACGCAAGAAGTTCTAGAAGGAGTTATCATGTGCGACTCCCGAGGTCAACACTTCCGAGAATTTGGTCGGCAGAAAGTCAGCCTATAAAGAGAACGTTCAAGGGATTAACGGAACTGGCCTTCCATAACTCAATTTTCAAGACAAAACAAAATAGCGAAAATGGTAACCCAAAATAAGACTTCAATTAAAATAACGCTACTAATTCTTACGGAGCCGTACGCAAATTAAGAAATCAATTCCTATAAAGCGGCACATTTTAAAATGAACATAACAAAGGAATGTAGCGAGGAACAGTGCGGGAGACAAGATCTAAAACAAAAAGTTTCTAATTTTATAGAAAAAGAGATGGGGATGGAAATCAAAATAGAGGACGCATACAAAGTAGGAAAGACGGAAGCGAAGATTACAGTTGTGAGGTGCGAACATTTTGAAAACAAGATGGAAATCCTAAAGAAAAAGCAAAGACTACCAAGCAACATATACATAGACAGTGACCTAACTAAAGAAGAAAGAAAAGTGCAGCTGGCAATAAGAAAAGTAGCCAATGAAGAGAAGCAGAGAGGAAAAAATACAAGAGTAGGGTACCACAGATTAGAAGTAGACGGAGTTAAATATACATGGTCTGACATAGAAAGAGGAGGCTTAATAAGGACCAATGAACCAAAAATCTAGAGATACAGATAGAGGACGGCTGTATGATGACAGAAAGGGCAATGAATAAGGATACGAATAACAAAACTAGTCAAAGAAAAAGAAGGAAGAATCATAGAAGGAAGAGGAGCACGAAACAAACTGCGAATCGGTACATGGAATGTAAACACAATGCTAGCACCAGGAAAAATGCATGAGGTCGCAAGAGAACTCGAAACTTACAGTGTAGACATAGCAGGGTTACAGGAAGTAAGATGGAGCGGCCAAGGAAAAATAGAAAAAGAGGAATATGCAATGTGGTATGCAGGAGAGGAAAAACAAGGATACGGTGGAACGGCATTTGTAGTTACGGGAAAAATGAGACCAGGTGATTCAGTTTAAGGCGGTGAGCGGAAGAATTTAATACATAAGAATGAAAAACAAGCCCCAATAATCTATCCATCATAAATGTATAAGCACCAACAGAAATGGTAGATATAGAAAGAAAATGGAAATTCTATGGCCAATTAGAAGATACATATAATAGTGTACCGAAACAAGATAGACTAATAATTTTAGGAGACTTCAATGCACAAATCGGGAAAGAAATAGAATATAGAGAGGTGACAGATATACACACCGCACATGAAGAGACAAACTAAAACGGGGAACTGCTATGTAATTTTGCAGCAGCTGCCGAGCTGTATATCATGAATTCAAAATTTAAGCACAAAATAATCCACAAGGTCACCTGGAAACATCCTGGAGGAGATATAGAAAACCAATTAGATCATATCCTGACAAAAACCAAAAATAGCAAAGATTTGCATGATGTACGATCTTACAGAGGGGCTAACGGCGATTCTGACCATTTCCTAGTAATAGCAAAATGCAAAATTAAAAAGGTATTAGTAGGGTACAAAAAGACAAAGCACAAAAGATGGAAGATAGGAGAATTTGAAGTAGAAGAACTAAGAAGAAAATATCTAAATGAAATAGAACAAAGATTACAAGAAGGCAAAGAAGAAAAGAGTATAGAAGAAGAATGGAAGTCAATAAAAGAAGGGGTAGTCAACGCGGCAGCAAAAGCAATTTGATACGAAAGCAAGAAAATAATGAAAACATGGTTTGATAACGAATGTGAACAACTGATAGGCGAGAAGAAGCAAGTAAGGTTAAAATGGCTAAACAATGGAAGTCCAGAAGACAGAGAAAAATACAAAGAAAAAAGGAAACAGGCAAACAAAATATTCAGAAAGAAAAAAAGGAGCGTATCGAAAAAATGATGACAGAAATCGAAGCAGAAAATCAAAGAAACAATACAAGGCCACTGTTACCTAAAGGGAAAAAAGAAGAAGACACCAGTTATAAACGATATTATTGTTATTGTTATTATAACAATCGAAAATGAGAAATTGATGAAACACTTTAGGGACTTTATATGAAGATGAAAAAATGATAAGGGAACAAAACACAATAGAAGAAAGAAATGCAACTACAGAAGAGTTAGTTAACCAGCGGTTCCCAATTTTTTTTGACTACGGAACCGTAATTGATCAATATTTTTTTGGCGGATCCCTATCTCGACCATATCAAAAGTGAATTAAAAATAATTTTATTTTTAAGACCGCATACAATTAGGAATACACTATATACGCGCCCGTCCCAGCTGCGCGGCCGCGGCCCACGCTTATCGGCGCGCTGTCTGCTGCTTGTTTTTTTACAGTGACGATACACGCTTTAACTCCCGGAACCCCTGTGACCCTTCTACGGAACCCCAGGGTTCCGCGGACCACCTTTTGGGAATCGCTGAGTTAAGACACCAACGTATGAAGAAGTAACAGAATGCATACAAAAACAAAAAAATAGAAAGGCAGCTGGAAATGACCAAATATGCGGCCAACTACTAAAACATGGTGGCGAAAGGGTCTATAAAAATTTATAATTTACTAAAATGAGTCTGGAAAGAAGAGATGATGCCCGAAGAATGGAAATTGGGAATGATAACACCAATAACTAAGCAAGGAGACATGTTAGATTGCGCAAACTACAGAGGTATAACACTGTTAAATGTTACATACAAAATACTTACAACCATATTAAAAGAACGACTTACTCAACATACGGAAATGGTGATAGGGGAATACCAATTCGGGTTTAGAAAAGGAAAATCGACCATAGACGCAATACATATTATGAGACAAATCACCGAAAAGAGCTGCGAACACAACATAGATCTGCATATCCTTTTCATAGATTTCAAGCAAGCCTTTGACAAGCTATACAGAACAAATATGATACAAGACCTAAAAGATATTAAAACACCAGAGAAACTAGTGAATCTGATCCAAATGACCACGGAAAATTCAACAGCAATAGTAAACAATGGGAAAAACGTTACCAACAGCTTTGAAGTTAACAGACGAGTCAGGCAAAGGGACGGATTATCTGTTCTACTGTTTATTACATCATTTGACTGCATAATAAAACAAGTGGCACACAGAGGAACTATAAATAATATATTAATACAAGTGGTAGCATATGCGGATGATCTAGCAATTGTAGCAAGAGATCGAAGCGAACTAGAAAACACAATTAGAATAATAGCGGAAAAAGCACGAGAAAGAGGACTAGAAATAAACGAGAAAAAGACAAAATATATGCACTGCAATAGGTCAAAAAAATCATTAAAAAATTTGGCAGTAATGAATCACCAGTTCGAAGCGATAGAGCCATTCAAATACTTGGGACTTGGGAGTACTACTACATCAGAGGAACGAACGAACGGATATCAAGCAAAGAATACAGTTGGGGTTTAAAGTATTTTTCACAAACAAACAATTACTAAAAGACAAAAAGCTAAGTAAAAAACCAAAATAAGAATATATATGACAAATATTAGAGTTATTGTAACGTATGCCGCTGAAGCATCAAACTTGACACAGAAAGAAGAACAGCTTAAGGTCTTTGAAACGAAAAAATCAGAACAATAACGGGACCTAAACGAATAAACGAAGAGGACACAAGACCATTGTTAAACTTCGAAATTGATGAACTTCTGAAGCAGGAAAACATAGTCAGAATAATATTAAACAAAAAGAATTAATTGGTATGGACACATAAGGAGAAGAGAAAAAAACAACCCAGGCAGAATTTTAACAGAATGGGTGCCAGGGGAGTCGAGACCGAGAGGGAGACCAAAAATGAGATGGAAGGAGCACGTAGAAAAGGACTTGAGAACAATGGAGATAGGAAACTGTGGAAAGCTCAGCGTTGACAGAAAGCAATGGAGAAGGGTAGTGGAAATGGCAAACTCACACCAAAAGTTGTAAGAGAAGGAAAGAAAAAGGAAATGTGGAATAATCCACCACGTTAATAGGATTACTGAGTTTGAAATATTCAAACAATTTCTACGGAAATGTACAGGGTGGGCAAATTTCGATGTTTGTATAGGGTAACTCGGTAATTATAGGAGATACAAAAGAATGGAAGGCACGTTCTCGATCTCTTTTTTTGAGACAAATTCACTGGCGGAAACAAAAATTTGCTATCGTCTTTTGTTTTCGAG
>JABXWE010010713.1:0-15625 GCA_014611495.1 Limonius californicus | reverse complement strand
CAGGGTGGTGTATGTATACCTGCAGCTGCTGCCGAGTTGCCTCCAGCGCAATATACAGGGTGGTGTATGTATACCTGCAGCTACTGCCGAGTTGCCTCCAGCGCAATATACAGGGTGGTGTATGTATACCTGTAGCTGCTGCCGAGTTGCCTCCAGCGCAATATACAGGGTGGTGTATGTATACCTGCAGCTGCTGCCGAGTTGCCTCCAGCGCAGTATACAGGGGAAAGATTGAGTTCTTGTTCTGGTAACGCTTCCTGATGGTTGAATCAAGAATGATCCTCCATAACAACTTACTTCTGCTCTTATAGGCCAAACGGGTTGCGCGATCCTCCCTATCCCCTGCACGTGCACCCTATTTTTAAGAACAACACGAATTTTATGGCCCCACCAATTTGGGAATTCAAACTTTTTGTAAAAACAAGCTATTTATCTGTTAAAAATCTGAATGCCCCAACCAATTAATAACTCCCATAATTTAGTATTTATTTAACACGTCCATGCGGGAACTGGCACCCCTGAGGGTACTCAACAAAAACAAGTAATAATTTAGAAAGGTTATGGCCTGAACTGACACATTTATCACAACAACATAACGCACCAAGACGGCTGCCATAGCATATCCTACGTACTTGAGATCGACTCATTTGAAGTCATTGTTAACCTGTTTACCTGCAATAGATAGCTAAAACTAACCGCTGAAAAGAAAATGATTTAAATATGAGATTATAACTATCGAATGTGTAGTTGCTGTATAATTTCATTCATTGTAAATGAAAGTTGTTGTTTATTTTGTTTATAGCCCTCATAAAGTAGGTCTACTCGTAAACGACAGACCCTTTACAAAAAAATAAACACGTGTTAAGACCAAGATAATTGAAGCGTGCGACTTTCGAACGCCACGAAAATCAATTAGCATGAAATATATATGCGAGTATAGATTAAAAATTACAATTATAAGCATAACGTCCCAAAGTGCATATTTCTGTAATAATATAAACATAAGGGCAAATGCGGTCCGCTACATTACTAAGGCCAGGAGATCTGGACCTTGTAGAAAGTCTGGCACTTCAAGTGTGGCTGTTCGTTTAGAATTATCTGGGTGCATGTAAAGCGCGAACATCGTAGTAACATATGATTTCGTTACTTGTCAAGAAACCCTAAAGATAAGATGAAAACTTTGGAAAAGTCGGGGATATACGAAATTGGCTGTTCTTACTAAGATACGTTGGGCAAACTGAACGTAATATTGAAATTAGGTTTAAAGAACATGTACTTCACTTAAAAAAAAATAGGTTCGATAAATGAAGTGTTTCCCAACATATTTAATACGGTATAAAACTAGAAATTCTAAAAAAATCGAATAGCTATGAGAGCTATCATATTTTTAAAAATGAGTGGGATTCTTTAAATTCAGATAATGGGATAATTCCTAATTAAGATTTAATTCATTTGTTGAAAATAATTCCTTAACCGTTTAGACGTAACGAATTCTAGCGGGGAGTCTTTAAGCCTTTGTTTGTTAGATTATTAGCATTGGACTTTAATTGTTGACTTGGTGAAGGAGCTATCTCCAGAGGAATTACTCAACCAAACTACTTTAATTAGTCCAAGTTCCTACTGTAAATGGTAGCTTAGTTGCCGAAATACTTATTTAGGTGTCCTAAATATCGTTGTGGTAAAAGGGTTTGTGGTTGTAGCTCAGTTGGTAGAGCGCTCGGTTTCTGAATAAAACGTCGATTCTGGCTTGGGTTCGAAACCTAAGCAGAACTATGCAGATTTATATAAATCTTGTCTGCAACCCACCACACACAATTTCCCAATGCGGCTTGCAGCCGTGGGATCTTAATGCTAAAAACCTTCTCTGCAATTTCTGTCGTTCGGATTCGACGTTAAACTGTAGGTCCCCCATGTTTCTACCTTAGCGCTGTGGAGAAACACGTGGCAGAGAAGAGGCCGATGCCCAGCAGTGGGACGGAAAGGCTGTTGATGATGATGATGATGAAAAAGGTTTCGTAAAGTTTATTTGATAAATATATATACCTGTAATAAACAACCACAAAATATAGCAATATTTCATTTAATTCAGTAAATGTCTTCGGAATCGAGCAAGCATGTCAGGTGTAACTGATGTACACACCTCGGTTATTAGACTTTGTAAATCAAGATAATTTATTATATATTATTTCTTTAACTGTACACCAAATAAAATAAGGGTAGTGCAATAACTTCTCCTCTTTCAATCCAATTTTCTCTAAATACATTATATAAAATATTTTCTAACAATCCAACTGTAGGGAGCTACCGTATTGATGCCATCGATATCGTCGTACACTAAGTTCTAAATCTTCCAACAACCCAGGTGAAACCTGTTGTAGGAAATGCAAGTCATCATCATCATCCCCAGCGTTTAGATATTCCATCTCTAGACGTACGCCTCCCCAAGTTGTCGCCATGCTAAGGAAATGCAAGTAATATTGTCCAATTAAATGTTCGTGTTCGTAGAAAAAGTGTCGTCCATTAATATGATTGCCTCCTATGCCACTCCAAATAGTTAAAGAAAAAACTATTTAAAAATAGATAACACGTATTCAGTGTGAATTCCATTGTACGTAATAGTGCGTGTTATCCCTATTCACTTTATAATTGTTTGTGACTTTTTCCTCATCATCAAACATTACACATTGTAAAAAAGTGGATCAAAATGTAGCTGAGTCTGAAAGAAATTACAATCTTCTCCGAGGGGCATTTCCATGCAGTACACGCACCAAAGTAACCTGATAAGGATGAAATGCATTTGTTTTCACAATTCTTCTAAATGATGGTTTACTAATACGCACTTGTGCTTAGCTCTACATAATGTACAGATAGTGATTCTCATTTGCTGCCTCTAACACTGGTAGTTCGTTTTCCATGTTCGTAATCATTCCGAGCCTGCATATTATGAATTTAACAAATTTACCTCCGTTTCCTAAAGAAATTCCGTCTAAATATTTTTCAGTCGGTGGTCTTTTAGTCAAGTAACGCCTAGTATATAGAATGCGAGCATTTACCGCATTTAAACAGCATTCACTAAAAATAGACAATGAATCTGTTGTCCCGTATTTTAAAATTAAATTAAATTAACAGATCGACTTAGTATTGTCATACGAGGGGCTATTGATATCTAGTTAGTCTGGAAACTCTCTAGTAAAGAAATGTGAATATGGTTGCTATGCTCACAACTATGATGTTTTATAAATAAGTTGCCAAAGTTTGACATCCATAAGTTGAACGGTGATCAAACTGTGAATTTTTGAAAACAGCATGTCTGAGGAAAAGATAGAATTTGAAAAAAACGAGTTTCGGTCAGTTATTAAGTATTTATTTTTGAAAGGCTTATTGAGCAAAGAAATGTTTGCTGATATGATAGAATCCTTAGGTGATCAGTGTCCTTCATACGCCATTATTAAAAACTGGATTGCGGAATATAAAAGAGGAAGATCAGATGCGAAAGATGAGCACCGCCCTGGAAGACCAATTTCTGTGACCACTTGGGAAAACATTGATTCTGTCCATGGTATGATTTTAGAAAATCGACGTATTGGATTAAGAATATTGCAGAAGCACTGCACATTTCCTATGAACGTGTGTGTCACATGATTCATCACGAATTGGGTATGAGAAAGCTTTCGGCCAAGTGGATTCCAAGATGCTTGAACGTTGATCAGAAGCGCGTTAGATTGACAACGTCAAAGGAAATCTGCCGCCATGTTGCAGAAGATTCCTCAAACTTTTTGGATCGGCTTGTTGCTATAGACGAAAAGTGGATACATCACTATAATCCACCGATTAAAGAGCAATCCAAACAGTGGAAGCATGTTGGTTCTCCACGACCCAAAAAATTCCGTGTTCAATAATTGGCTGGCAAGATTCTTGCTTCAGTTTTCTGAGACAAAGATGGGATAAATCCGATAGATTATTTGGAACGGGGTATAACTATCACGGGAGCATATTATACTGAGTTGCTAAATAAATTGCGTAAGAAAATTGTGGAAAAACGCCGCTGATAACTTGCCAGAGGTGTGGTCTTTTTACAAGACAACGCTCCTGCTCGTTGATTGCATTGCAAAAAATTGATGAAATTGGTTTTAAATTGGTTGACCACCCGCCCTATTCTTCGGGTTTAACACCGCCGGACTGTTATTTGATCCCAAAACTCGAAAAACATTTGAAATGTAATAGATTTTCGACAAATGACGAATCAATATGTGTCGTTGAGGAGTGGTTTGCAGACCCAGACAAAGATTTTTTTTAATGGTTTAGAATTACTTTATGAACGTTCTGCTAAATGTATAAGTCTTAACGGAGATTATGTTGAATAAATAAAATTTTGTTTTGAAATATTGTGGCGTTTTATATGGTAGGCTAAGTACTTATCAATACCCTCGTAAGTAGGTAATATTGATGAACTTCATAGAATTAAATTAAAATGGCTTTAATTGCCATGCTGTGTCTATGTTTGGTTGCGTCAATTTCTTTTAAGGCAGGGGGGGGGGGCAATTATATGTTTCTACTAATTTTTTTTTTCAAAAAATCTTGCAGCTTTCAGTTCTTATTTTAACTATTCCTAATGTTACACAAAATTAACCTTTGTTACGGTCACGGTTTTTTCTGGAGTCGCCAAATAATTAATTATGGAAAACATGGGTTCGATTGGTGAATTCTATCCTAGAAGACACAAACTTCGATTTATCATTTTCACACATCTTTCACGTGGAACATAGTTGCTTGAATATGTTAATCCATTTATAGTTCATTTCAGTTTTTATTATTCCATTGCTTTATAATTTTTGAGTCGCACAAATATTAACGGTGTAGTGGTAGCTTAGTTGGTAAAGCGCTCGCTTTCTGAGTAAAACGTCGATACTGGTTTTGGTTCGAAACCTAAGCATATGCAGATTTATAAAAATCTTATCTGCAACCCACCACACACAATTTTCCAATCCGGTTTGCAACCGTGAGACCTTAATGCTAAAAACTTTCTCTGGAGTTTCTGTAGTTCGGATTCGACGTTAAACTGTAGGTCCCCCCGTGTTTCTACCTCAGCGCGGAGGCGAAACACGTGGCAGAAAAGAGACCGATGTCCAGCAGTGGGATAAAGAGGCTGTCAATGAATAAAGTATTAACGAGCTCATAAGTTTCCCTAATGATGCAATTAGAAGTTTCCGTTTCAGTTGGTGAATTTGTTCCTAGAAAGCCCAAACTTTAGAATTTTCTTTAATACTTATTTCTTGAAAATTTCAGTTTTTGTAGTCATGTTCAGTTTGCATTATTCCATTGCTAAAGACATTTATCGATTGTGCAGGTATCAACGAGCAGATCATTTTCACTGATGACTTGTTTAAGATAAAATTTTGTTTGGTATGTTTCTGTTTTTTTTGACGTTATTGAACTAAACTTTAGTTTTCAAACCAACCCATTGAGAAGGTTCTGTTTTCCCCACAGTTCCAGATAAGGAACGTAATTTGTAACAGTTTCATAATGGTCCTACGAAACCATTCTGTTTCTTGTCATACCTGTTAAGGAAATTAATCAACATTGAGTTTAGTGGGAGGATCAAATCTACTAGATGCTCTTTCCGTATGCCTAAAGTTGTCAGTTTTATCAGAAATTCTCATAATATTCTTCTTTTCTCCTTCTTTTTCTCATGCAAAAAATGCAACAAACAAAGACTCTGATGTCTTGCCATTGTAAGAAAAATCGGAACTTGCTATAGGTATTTTCTTCAGTGCAAAACGATTTTATAAATTTGGCAAGTTTTGCAGAACTTGGTAATGCTAAAATTCGGGACTGTTGAAACAAATGTTTACCATAGAACACACAGAATCTATCGTCTAAACTTCAGCCCCAACCAAATGTCATAAAAGGGTAAATTGAAATAATGGTGATAAATGTCTATTCCGGGGCTTGTTCAAGTGAAACCCATCTTTAATCAACTTAGCCTTGAAAACAAATGCAATAGTTCAAATGACGTTTGTTAATGTTAGTAGCGTTTACAAGCAACACATTAATAAGTTTCTGTCGTTTGAATTTGATTCTGACTTTTAAAGTTTCGATTTTGAACTAGCGTTTCTTGTTGAAAATCCGTCCAAGTTTGATTAGTGTGCGGTCCTACAATTTTTATACGCTGAGGGTGTGCAGCCATTGCAGATTCATACGCAAATACAAACAGTGTATGGAAATGCATGTATTGTGTATCCAACTGTGAAGGAATGTATTGTTGCAAATTTAAGAATGCAGAAGAGGGGACTATGGATGAGCCGCGACCAGATGCACGGTGTACTATTAGAGAAAATCGCCGAATTTCAATTATAAAATTTCAGAAATGGTGCGAGTGTAGGATCTGTCCATAACATTGTTCCTAATCTGGGTTACAGTAAAGTTTGTTTGCAATGGATTCCTCGTCTCTCGTCTAATGAACAAAAATGCTTGCGAATGGGCTTATCTCTGCAACAGCTCACAGACTATAGGCAAAATGGTGATGACTTATTTCTGTCAGTATTTGCTGGTGACGAAACTTGGTGCCTTTACTAAGAGCCATCCAGTAAGTTATCGTCGATGCAGTGGCAACATTCAAGATCACCACTACCGAAGAAGTTCAAAGCACAACCTTCTGCAGGCAAGGTGATGTTAACATTTTCTTTCCACCATGAAAGACCGTTGTTGATAGATTTTAAGGAACCTGGAGTAAATGTCAATGCAAATCTGTACAATGAAACTTTGAACAAGCTTCATCAAGCAATAAGACGCAAACCTCCAGGAAAACTTAGGCGTGGGGTCATTTTGCCGCACGACAATGCGAGGCCTCATGTTGTCAATGCCTAATGTCGTAAAAGAAAATCTTCAACGGAATAAATGGAGGGTTTTACAGCATCTACCCTATAGCCCGGATCTATCGCCTTGCGATTTCCATATTTTTGGACCGCTGGAAAAGGCGTTAAAAGGTCGACATTTTGAGTCTAACGCAGAAGTACAGATAGCTGTGGAGACAGCAGCCACAAGAATTCTATGAGGAGGGTATAGGTCGGTTAGTAAAACAATGGGATAGGTGCCTTAACTGTGACGGTAATTATTTGTAATTAAACTCTTGAATAAATTTTTATAAAGCAAAGATGGGTTTCAATTGAACACACCTCGTAGATTTGAAATAGATGTATAGCTAGCACTGTGTCCTGATCCAAACGTACTGAACAAAACGTATACCTTTTCCTATCCTTTGTATTTATACATGCTATAATTCAATAGTAGTTTGTAAATAGTTTTTTATTATACTTATATGAAAACACCTTGTTTTCATCTGTTTTTACAAAGACGTAAAGGTAGCATTTTCAGAACAGCGCACGTAAAATTTTTACCGATCTCCGTTTTTTTTTGCGTGCGCTAAATGCCGATAATAAATATATCGTTGCTATGGAAATGTTAAATCTCCGTTTTTTTTTGCGTGCGCTAAACGCCGATAATAAATATATCGTTGCTATGGAAATGTTAATCATGTTTGGTACTATTACGATGTATTATGATTACTTTCAAAATAAAATGTTCTAAATTTACTTTTTATCCTTTTTTGCGTTGTTTTTAGATAAGTATAATAAAAAGTATCGTTCATTACACGTCCGGAAATGGATTTTTCCGTGCTTGCATGACTTCCCGTTTTCGGCTTCGCCTCACACGAGAATTTGTCACGCGCGCACGGAAAAATCCTTATTTCCAGACTCCTAATGAAATATACTATTACCTACAACTGTTTGATTTTATTATTATTACGTAACTAAAATAGCCTTGCCAACGGTTGGGAAGGAGACGTTTAACGCACTTGTGCTTTCGAGGTTTCCAAAAAACACATGTGTTTTTTGTTTACAGAAATGTCAAATTGAATTACAGAAATGATTTAATAATGCGTTTTTTTAATGGCGCCCAAGAACAATGAAGCAATCAACAAACCTTAGCAACGCGCTTAGCAACGTCGTAAAATGACGATTTGAGGGGATAGTATCAATTTTTTATGAATTTTAATCACATTATAATAATTTTTTCAGTGAACAGGTGTAGGTAAAATGTTGTTTATATCAGGTGCCGAAAACAATTCCATATACTCGTGCAGATTCGTCAAATTCTGCACTTGTATGTAATGAATTGTTTTCGGCACTTGTTAAAAATAACTATTGTTTCTCTTTTCGCTATTAAACATGCGATGTTTCATTAAATCGTGAGTTGTAAGCGACTTTTACAGTAACATTTTGTTTGAATCACAGCCAACTACTTCCTTTGAAACGTACATATATGCCCACTTACGTAATACTAATTAAAACAGATAATTTTTCTGTATGTTCCTATTTCTGTCCCACCATAAAACTTTCTGTAATTTTGAAGGATGATAGTCTACACTTACAAAAATTGTTATCATCTATTACTCGGCCAATATTTGAGTAAACGCAAAAAGGCATTTTATTAAGTAGGTCGATATTAATTCGAATTTAAAAAAATCTTGAGCAAGGTATGTACTAAATGAAAACACATTTTGTATGCTTTAAAACAATGGACGCATTATGTTTAACGTATTTTGCAAAAAAAAAACACTTACATTTACTTAAACTAAAAACTGCAATTTTGAGAATGGAAAATGTTCGTAACTTAATAGGTTGTAACTTCAGAGCTTTTAATATTTCAAACCCCTGTAGATATGTTTTTACACATATCTATCCTCTCCTACTTATCTTTGAATTTCTTTAAAATCGGGACGTGAGGGTTCAAACATTGGTTGACGTGTGGTACGGAATGACCCCACTATACAAATCAAAAATGTATGTTTCCCAGTCCCTAAGGACTTATCCTGAACTGCAGCACTTTGTTAAGATGGAAACGTCGGCAGTTTCACATGCATTAATCCTGGGGCAGATGGGGCTGATCGATACCAATAGGTTGGGATTGGTGGGGCGTTACGCACAATTAGGTTGTGTGGATAAAGCAATACAACTTTATTTGAATAATAATAGTAGCATACTTAATAATATTTTTGTAAAACCTTTTATAATGCGGTTCGTCTACGTTTTCAGCTATAATGTAGATTTGAATTTTTAAAACTTAATAGTATTAGATTCTGTAACGGACATTATTCTGAAAACACACAGAGAAAGCTCGAATAAAATCTAGTCTTTGACAAAAAGTGAATTTCACAGGTGCTTTTGATGGTGTTCTAATGTGTAATTTCTACTTTCTGTAATCTGTTTTCAGGTGATTTTTATAAAATCGGGAGAACATCGGATGTATAATCTGAAGTGGGTGTGTTTTGAGGACGTGCACCTAGTTCGAATAGATCCAGGAGCAGTCACTACGTAATAATTCAATTATAATTTAAATGGCTGCCTTGCAACCGATATTCAGAGTAAGTTACAAGCTGGTTTTCTGAAATCGTGTATACGCTAAAGAATTACTTAAAATCAAACGACCAAGTCGTTGGTTTTTAATTTTCCTACTGTATAAACGTATATTCTGTATCTTTTTAAAGTATTATTATACATATTTCATAGAACGTTAGCTATCGCGAATTATTTCATATGTTAGTTCCAAAATTCTGTTTTCAATTTTATAATTAGGGTATTCATACGTATTGTAAATTTTGAACAACTACATACTTCGTACTTGGTTTAGTCAAGGTACATATACGTAAGTGATTGTATGTTTAATGCACAGGGGTAGTTGAAGTATTTCTATTCAAAGCTAAATTATTAATGTTTCACAGGTGCGTAGCTACCGGGAAGCAGTTAAAACGCTCTGCTCCAGGCGCAAGCAAAAAGGGGACGCCAAATTATCCACGCGAACCAATTTTTTTTCTTACCGTAACATACTTTATAACAATTCTCCCTCTTACTTTATGTGAATATGCTAATTCAATTACAAATTACAAATGCAATTCTTGAACGACAGATCAAGAACCAACGTATTGGTATCTATAATGACAGCAGAGCCGCTTTACTAGCCCTGGGTAGTTGCAAAATTACCTCAGGAGTGACATGAGGGAAATTACGGCAATGAGAAGGCTATTTGGGGACCAGAACCAGTTATTCCTACATGCCTGAGGATATTAAGCTTTAAGGTGTACCAAGAAACCCTAAAACACTTCACACGAAGATGAGTAAACACTGAAAGTTGTCCTTGTGCAAGGGCTGCTATTACTGCACCCTCCAAATTTTGTGTGCAACTGTCCCGAAAGAACTTGCGACTAGTTGCAGGTATCTTATCTGGACACTGCACCCTAAATCAATACATGCACATGATGGGACTTGCGGACAGCCCAAACTGTCAAGGATAACGGGTGCCACTGCCCAGCTCTCGCAACAATCAGAGGATTCATGTTGGGAGACTTTTGGCCTGATATGGCCGAAATCAGCAACACCCCAGTTGCGAATGTCCTCAAGTCCATCTAAATGATTGGATGGCTTGGGTGATATCCAAATTGGGGAGCTGCTGGGGAGACAGCACAATGGGCCCACCTACGTGACCTAAATGCACGTGAGGTGACTCACCCTCCCAAAAATCTACAATGAACCCTAATTCAACGATTTTAAGGACTGCTGCCCTAATTAGCTTATTCTCATATTTATGCCTTCACCAAATACCAAAAAGCTTATTTCATTTATTTTAATATAAGAAAACACCACATAGCACGGTCGCTATTATTACATAATATTTTAGTCAATAGCTATCTGTTGAGTATCTTGCTTGTTATATACCTAGTCATAAATTCACCATATGCCTTTCCTATTCCCAAAAACAGTATACAGCATGTTTCGGTTCTTGACTTAAACTGTTTGGCTTTAGCGTTGTTGACACGGTTTCGACCTTTGTGTACGAAATACAAGTGTCGTCGCCAGTCTTAATATAATTCTTGCACTCAGTTTCAAAGCCTCGCAGGGGGCATGACATCCATCAACATATTTGGTACCCACCTCGTACAAAGTTTGTGATACTGAAGCTTATTCGTAACAGTACCGTACGAAAAATTTGAAGATAATTGGCGGTCATTTCAGAAATCGTGAAACGCCGATCTTCACAAATTTTCTTGATCGCTTATCCACAAAATCGTCGATGATAATAGGAGGTCTCCCGCTTCGTTCTTTATCGTGCATATTTATTCAGTCATCTCTGAAATTCATATACCAGTGTCTAACGTTTTATTTACTCATGATGCCTGGACCATAAACTTGGCATATTTAGCATGTTTGAAGGTAAATTTACACAGGATTTAATTTTTTTGCATGGAGAAAACGAATCACAGCGCGTACATCATACTTGGCGGAATTTTCACTAGTAGTGTTTATTTCAGCGCTTTATTATGCTAACTGAATACAATGACAGAACGATAGTAAAGTGACGTGTGGGTAGCTCATTAACCAAAAAAGCACCGCCACAATACACTAAAATTGACTACGTCCCTCACTAGGCGGGGATAGTTAAACGCCCTTTCTGATGGAATAAGATTAATGTAATATCCCCTCCCCCCATTTTTAATTAGTTGTTATGTTCTTTTAAAATTTGCCGCTCTATATGAATTAATTACTTAATTTGATTGCCGCTTCGTCGGAATTATTAACGTTATTTTAATTGCCGGTTGTATGTTGAATACAGTTTTGGTTACTTTGCATCTTTCTAAGTTTGAGTTATGATGACAGTTCTTTTTGTGTCGAAATTGCCGAATATTGTTTTCTCGCGCCTACACACTTCTAAGAATCAACGTGCCGAATTATACCAGATTATCGTTCTAGAACATTTCACGAAGTTTCGAAATATGGTGCAATCTTGTAGGGGAACTGCAAATTCCCGTTGCGAAAGTTCGTCACTCAGCCTTACATCCTGAATGACTCCGGGTCTCCGAAAATTCCATGAATCGGGGGACCGTAATTAAGTTGTGCTGCAGGGGCGGCTTTTGGGTTTTGTTTTAGGAGTGTCCGTTTGTGTGAATTTCGTCTCGCTGTTTTACCAAGGGGTACAAACAGACCTTCGACTACTGTCGGATTTAAAGAAAACACTGGATTCAATCCAGGTAAAGGCAATTCTGTGTGAATTAGCCGACCGCCGTTGGCGGATTAATTTTCGAGCCCAGCTCCTGTCCCTCTGCTGCTACCATCGTCCGAAGAGTCCTGTCTTTCGTTCAACGTTAACAGCCTGTTGAAAACAACGTATTCTCCCGGGGCGTAACAGCCACATCTCGTTCCAACGTTGCTCCGAAGAACGTTGTCTTCCTTCTTTTTTTTCCTGCATCTGGAAATCGCCCTTACGTTGTGTCTATTTCGTTCTAATCCATTCATCGGAAGTTAAGGTAAAAACAAACTAGTTTTTTTTGTGTGTTTTGAAAAGAAACTTACGCGCTACTTGCAAAATTTAACCTAATTGAACTTTTTTTTGTTGGAACAAAAAGCGACCTTCAGTCGCAGATTGTTTTTGTTTGCACTAATAATTGTAAAATGTAATTTCGTTTGTATTGTATGATGCCTGTAACCCCGACGCCTTTGGGCACGCAGTTTTTTTTGAACAAGGTAAATATCGTGCGCCCAAAGGTGGCGAGCTTGGTTTTCCGAACGTTCGAATATCTGTTGTAAAACTATAAAAAGACAGTTGATTTTCCTTTTTTTTGTAGTCATTTCCTGTATCGCCATTTCAATAATTTCATTATATGTGTTTTAAATTTACTGCCTCTTTTATTATTATGTACTTTGTATTGGTTTGTGTGCGAATTTTGCAAGCTTCAAGGAGGAGGCACAATAAAGGTGAGTTCAACTCCCGTAAGCTGTTGGCCCTCGGCCTTCCACGAGGACCTACAATCAGCTGGATTTGGAAGGTGGCGCCCACAAATTTTGACTTACCCTGTACACAACTAGGAAGATTTACTCCCGTAAGCGATTTTCACGAACTCCCCCTACTCCTCTGAGCTAAGCTGTAGGCCGTTTTCCACCTATCCGGTTACGGGTCGTCGGAAAAGCTCGATTGGCCCGTAACACACTGTTAATTACAGTTATACTGATATTATATACACCCGTTAATAGAACTTTAAAGTAGTAATTCAACTAAAAATAAACATAAGATTCCGCATTATATTAAGAAGTACATGTTTACTGATTTTAATTCACCACATTATTTCCAATTGCACAGTACCATTTCAACATTAATAAATTAATCTAGTTAAACGAAATATAGTCTATTACGCTTTATAAAGAACAAACGTTGAACGTTAGCAATATATAAACGGTACGTAGGTATTTAGGTCTGTTTTATTATACAGTATGGAGTGTTATGAGGTGGTGCCTGGTAATTAAACTACTCCAGGGCGCCCAATATGATGTTACGCTATTGATTTTTCATACTAACTACAACTATATAACGCTTACTAAAACTTTTGAAACTTTATCTGCTATCTTTCACTGTTGTCAATCTAGGAAGATCCACATTTAAAATATTAATTCGAGTTTAATGAAACACATCAACTGACTCTGTGGGCTAATTAATTGATTTTCTAGCTAATAAATAGATTAACCGAGTCCAGGCTTTAGTGGTATATTATGTATTCCCACGTTAACTTTTGGTTTAACGATGACAGAAAATCTCACACTTTTAATCAAACATCAGTAATCATTATATCTACAGTACTGCTACTTATCGCATTACCGGAATTTGTTAGTTATAGTAAGTACTGTAAAAAAGACTACATAAGATTCCTCGATTGGTATGACAGATATGGAATTCATCATTCATTGGAAGCTATGCAACAATGTTAGAAATATGGGTCTTCATCTCTGTAAAATAAACCATAAGGAACAGCCTTCTAAATTCTGGGAATATAAAATTGTATAGAAAAAGATGAAGTAACTTCATATCCCAAAAGATACTACTTTAACAAGGGCTTATTTAGTTGAGTAAGTATTTTGTTCATAGATAGATCTAGAACAGGCTCTATAACTAATACGGGACGAATCTACCTTAACAACCTTCTCCACCAATGGAACCGCGTCCAAAGCGCAAAACTTAATAAGGGTAACTTCAATATTCATTTTGTGATTAAGATGAGAAAAGCAACGTTAATAAAATTAAAAATTGTTTTCATACATATTAATTCTCTTAAAGGGTAATCGTCAATTTTAAGGGATAAATGCCCAAATTATTGATTTGCGCATAATTTTTCTGAATATGACAGGAAAATAATATTTATATGACATTTTACATTCCTTGGTGTATGAAAAGCATTTTAAATGATGAACTAATAATTGGGGTTGGGATGTAATATTGTTCTAATTAGGGTACGAAAAATAACTATATATTAAACTTTTAAGATAATGCAGATGCTTTGGAAGATTTTTATATAATTATACTTTCTAGTATATGAAGAATAGCACTATCGTGAATAAAGGCTTTTGGCGGTTCATAGTAGTTTAACTAATATCCGCGATCACTTTTTTATATTAATTTACTTCAATGGTGTAAAAAATTATATATACGAATTTTAGCGTTGGTATATATCATTTTCATAAAACGTAATAATGGCCAATATTTGCTGATAACTATTACTGTTAAGTATTTTGAATGGGACGTAGTCTCCAAATTATATAACGATGAGCCAGCAGCCATAACTAAGTAGACCACAATCCCATCATGGGTTAACTTCGATTTTGTATAGAAATTGTAACTAATAGCCTTGAAAGCTTGTATAGCCCGAATGATTTGCAAAAGACCTCGTGGTCAAACTGGAGCAAGTGAGTTTAATTTCTCCTACCCAATAGTGTCTGTTCAAGATGCTATATATATATATATACACCCTGTTTTAAATTAAGTCTGCACTATTGCTAACTTCGTTATTATTGAATTGATGATGTCGACTAAATTAGCAAACTAGTAGTATTTTTTCCGCGGAATAAAATGGTGAAAACAGAAAAATAAATGAACATCGCATTTTCGAGTTATTTTTAAAAATGTATATTTTTTTAATGGAACACCCTGTATATTTTTTGATGGATGGATTGCAAATTTGTTTTTAAACGAAAAAGTCTCTATGCACTATGATCCTAAAATAATAAATAAATGAATTATTCAACATTTTAAAATTCGCGAAGTAGTCTGCGACAATGGCAATTTAATGTACGTAGGGTAAAATAAAAAATCATAGTAGTATTTATCTTTAAAAGGATTTAATTTTAGATAAAAAAATAACACAACTTGTCTGAAAAATAATTAAAACGAAACGATATTTTACAATAAATGCTCAAATACATCTCCACTTTGTTCAATGCATTTTTGAGCACATTTTAACACACGCCTGGTTGCTTTTAAAATGGTCCAACCGTCAGTCGACCTAATTTGGAAGATAGGGTGTCAATTTATTTCCAACAAGATGGAGCACCTCCTCATCAGTTCCATCAACTGAGAACCTTACTCAGTAGGATATTTCAGGATAGATGGATATCCACAAATGACCCTGTTCCTTGGCCTCCAAGATCACCCGATATGACTCCGTTAGATTTTTACTTTTGGGGTTATCTTAAAGATGAAATTTATAAATGTAAATTTGCCAATGTAGAAGAACTTCAAAATAAAATAA